>VDFB02373016.1:0-25691 GCA_007258455.2 Sequoia sempervirens | reverse complement strand
AACATCTTGCAATATTTTCTCCAAAATCTCAACTTTTCTTTTAAGGTTGTCAACCTCCTCCCAGACAACATCATGTTTACTGCAAGCTTCCTCCATGGGATCCTTTCCTTCAGCAATGTTCGAGGCCCGAGACTTGACCTCCTTAATTTGAATGTTGGCAAGGCCCCTTTTAAGAATTTCAAAAACATGGGAGGAGCTACTAGCATAAACTGAAAGAGCCTCCTCCCCCACATCCTTTTCCTCCTTACTTTTACTCTCACTCCCATCCCCATTCTCAGAATCGGAGGCCTCCTTAAAACTCTTCTCTTTTTCTTGCTTGATGACCAGTCTACTTGACCTGCAAGGGGTACTAGTCTCCTTAGTGATCTCAATGTTAGAGTCAATTTGTTGAAGTCTAAATTTTGTTTTCTTAGAGGCTTTGGCCTTCATTTTTGGGGTGGGAGCTATGCATTTTTAATCCTTTTTCTTCATCACAGGCCCTTGGGAGGGGGATGTGTCCTATGGAGAGGCTTTCACGAAAGGGTTTTTAATGCATTTTTTCTTACTAGGGCCAGGGGTGTCCATAATGCTAGCAGACGGAGGAGCAAAAGAGATCGAGGCCTCTTCAACAATGATGGGTTGAGGATGGCAGAGGGAAAGGTGGAAATGGTAGAGTTTGGACATAAGCCCTTGATGGAGAATGGTGAAATTTTTATTCAAATTTATGGCTTCAACCACATCAAGCATAGTACTTTCAAGAGAATGTAGGAGAAAAAACAGAATGGAGATATTATGGTGGTTTCTAAGGTGATTGAGGAAATTGAAATGGTAGTAGTAATACACACCGTATCTCCCCTCAAGAGTGAATTACTTCATCACCACCATGCAAATTTTATCCCATGGCTCAAGAAGCGCCTCGCGGTCATAGCACCCATGCAACTTGACAGGTTTCTCGTCACCTAGAAGAACAGGTTGAGGTTGGTCTGGTCAGCAACTTTGGTGGTTTTCTTCCATTTACGCCCATCCATAGCAAGGCCCATGGCCTTTTAGATGACCTCCTCATTGATTTCAAAGTAAATGCTTCCAATGGTGACCCTTCTGGCATCCCAAGAGGCGACGAATTATTTGGAGAGGCCCTTATCATAGCTAGACATGCATTCCATAAACTGGGAAATTCCACCCTCCTTACATATATGCCAGACAGTGTCATATGTCCTCCATTCATTACATTTATATAGATCCACATGCACTCGGTCCCCACCCATAGCTCCAACACATTTTTTGCAAAGAACCAAAACAATGAAAGGCAGAAAAATAGCAGGGCAGATACAATAAAAACCAAATCTAGAAAAAGCCGCAGAACAATGGTCAGAAAAAGGTAGCTTGTAATACACTAAAAGATGATAATAAATTGCACTTCTTGTATCCAACATAGGCCTAGTAGTTCCCTTGTGCGAGAATTCCAAGGAATGATAAGAAATGAGAGCGGTAATAAATCTGGACAGCTCAAAGAATCGAACAAAATCTGCAAGTCTAAAAAAACATCACAAAAATTGAGGGGGTTCAAAAAATTATGACCCCATCGATCATTAGGATCAACATGACAAGTCCCGACAGTGATCCAATAAAAGTTGTACGTGTCACATGGAAAATCATCCCAATCAATCTTCCTGCATAACGGCTAGTTATTTAAATACAAAATCCCACCAACAATACTAACAAAAGTTAGTATATACCACACCAAGGTTAGAAAGAGTTTTTTAGGAACCATGATGAATTTCATTAAGATCATTTCTTAGAAGTGCCACAGTAGATGGAGGAAAAGACTCTTCTTTCCTCTAGCACCGTAGCCCCTCCAGATCAAGACTAGTCTTAGCCAGACTGTCAGGAACCATATTTCTTTCCCTATAGACATGTTGAATGGTGAACTCCTAAAGATTGGTAAGAAGAGAGTGAATGTCTTCAATTATCCCTTGGATGGACCATCCAGCAACCATTGTGTCTTTCATGGCTTCCACAATCAGCTGCGAGTCACCCTTAATTTCCAAGTACTTGACACCAAGTGATAGTGCAACTTTGAGGCCCCAGAGGAGCGCCATACTTCCTGCCTGATTAATAGTGTGTTCCTTCAGTTCCCTGAGTAAGCAGCTACTAAGCAACCATTATGGTCTCTAATGATACCACCCCCAGCAACTTTCCCAGCTGTAGCCGCCCCATCAAAATTTAGCTTATACCAAGGTGGTTTGGGAGTTTTCCATTTCGTGTTGTTTCTGACAATCTTCTTGGAGTTATCAAACTTCTGAAATTCACTAGGCAACTTCCAAATTATGTCCATAGTTTTATCCCAGCCTGTTGGGCGGCAACTGGGGATCTTCCACTTACAAACCGAAATATTATCCAGAAGGAGTTTATTAAGGATTATCAGTAGACTGTCCACACTGTTCTCCTTCTCTCTGAAAATCTTGTTGTTCCTTTCTTTCCATAGACACCAGCAAATGTGAGGAGGAATAAGTTTCCTAATTAGAGGGTGTTTAGAGGGACACCTCCAATTGAGAGCGAATTGTTGGATATTTCTGTCAAAAACCCATTGAATGTTGAGTTTTTGCAAGACATTTTAATAGACTTGGGAAGCAAATTGACATTGGATAAAGAGATGGGAGATTGTCTCCCCATCTAATTTACAAAGGGTGCACCTATTGGGAAACTGAAAACCCCTTTTGACAGGGTTATTAATTGTTAAAAAAATTCCATGAATGGAGGCCCACCAAAAGAAGTTGATTTTTGGGATGAGATGAGAGTTCCACACCTTCTTCCAGCAATACTCATCACCATCAAACTTTAACAGCATATGGTAAGCAGACTTAACTAAGAAGACCCCTGACTGATTTTTTGTCCAGAAAACCCTATCCTCCCTAGGAAAGAGAGGAAGTCTCACCTTATTTAAAAGATCCTGTCACTCAATAGCCTTAGTGAGGAAGTTAGGTCTATCCAAGAAACTCTACTCCAAAGTTTTCCATTTGGGTCTGGGTGTAGTATAATCCACAATATAAGTACCAAAGCGTTCCTTAGCATGTTCCCATAAAATATTGAAATTGGTGTCAACAAGGGGTCTTCCCCCAATCCAACAATCCTCCCAGAATCTTATTGATCTTTCATTCCCTATTTTCCATCTAATACCTTCCTTTAAAAGAGATCTGCATTTTAGGATATTGTTCCAAATTTTTGACCTAGAGGGGAGACCATTCAAATCCAGGGCTTTGGAAAAGTGTCTCGGATTCAGATACTTAGCCTTCATTATGTTGTACCAATCAGCCATCCCCAATACAAGATTCCAACCAACCTTGGTGATGAGGGCTTTGTTCAAATTAGTAATCTTTCTAATCCCAAGACCCCCTTGGCTTTTAGGCTGGCAGATAGTGTCCCAATTCACAAGAGCTAACCTTTGTTTCTCTTCAACACTAGTCCAAAGGAAAGATCTTTGGATTCTTTCAAGTTTTTCTGCCATGGAACCCAAAATATTGAAGAGGAAGAGGAAGTAGAATGGGATCCCTTGGAGGGAGGCGGAGAGGAGTTGCAACTTACTAGCATTACTAAGGAGTTTACCCTTCCAACCAGCAAGCTTCTTTTGCATTCTCTCTAAAATATTATTACAAAAATTGTGAGTAACCTCCCCCACAGTGAGGGGTAAACCAAGGTAAGTTCCCAGAAGAGTAGCACTTTGAAAGCCTAGAATAGATAATATCTTAGCTTGAAGATCATCTGTAGTGTTGAAAAGATAAATACTACTTTTATTATAATTTATACATTGCCCAGAGGTATTGGCATAATCTTGAACAAGGCCCTTCCATTCTCTAGCTTCAACCACAGAAGATTTTCCAAAAAGGAAGGTATCATCCACAAATTGTTGTAGAACAAAGGGGGGAAGGGTAGAGGTGTCTCTAATTTCCTATATTTTCCCAGGGTGGAGCAAGGATAGAAAATTCCTACCAAGGACTTCAGCAACCATAATAAACAGGTATGGTGATAGAGGGTCACCTTGTCTAATGCCTTTGTCGGCTTTAAAGAACCCCCAAGGAATCACATTGACCAAGATAGAATATTGAACTGACTCCACACATTCTCTAACAATTCCAATCACCTTATCATTGAACCCAAATTTAGCAAGAACCGAATAAAGAAATTTCCATCTAACCCTATCATAAGCCTTAGAAATGTCTAATTTGAAAGCCATACCTTGATTCTTGATTTTCTCAATAGAGTGGATTATTTCATGAGTTGTAATAGCAGCATCAAGAATTTTTCTTCTTGGAACGAATCCATTTTGGCATCTATTGATAATCTTGTCCAACAATGGCTTAAGCTAGTTGACAAGGACTTTGGAAAAGATCGTGTAAATAGTGTTGGAAAGACTTATAGGCCTAAATTTGACCATATACTTTGGCTCATCTGTTTTAGGGACTAAAAAAATGAAGGTATTATTCAATTTTTTTAACAATTTACCAGTTCTGAAAAAGTATCTAGCAGCCATGACTAAATCATAGTTGACAATGTCCCAGTATTCCTAAAACAAAACTAGGGGGAAACCATCAGGCATTGGGGCTTTATAGGCACCCATAGCAAACACAGCCATCTTGGCTTCCTCCTCTTAAACAGGGGCGTAGAGTTATAAATTATCCTCCTCACTAATGCTAGAGGGGAGGTGGCTCAAAAGTCTATCCTGCACTTCAGCAGAGGGGCAGCTACTAGTGTCCAAGTAAATCTGTCTAAAGTAGTGTTCTGTTATTTCTCCAATTTCATCAGCCTCTGTGACCTCCTGTTTGTCTTCATTCATCAGGCATTTAATGGTGTTTCTTTTCTTATGCCTGCAGGTTGTTATGTGGAAAAAGGTTGAATTCTTGTCACCCTCTTTCAGCCATTGAACCCTAGATCTCTGCTTCCAGTATATTTCCTCTTTGCTTAAAATATATTTCCATTTCCTCCTCCAAATTTCCTCCTCCTCATGCAAAGGTTGAAGGAGAAAGCCCTTAGCCATAATATTTTGAACACCCTCAAGCTTGTCCTTGATCATCTTTTTAGTCTTAAAGATGTCATCAAAGGTAGCTTTAGACCACCCTTTGACTTCCTTTTTAATAAGATCAAGTTTTTGGGAAATTCTATACATTGCAGATCCCTGAACCAGATAGCTCCACCAATTCTCAATGCGCTTTCTAAAATCCTAATGTGTCATCCACATAATTTTGAATCTGAAGGGATGAGGGCCAAGGAACGACTTATTTTTCCACTAGAGAAGAATTGGGCTATGGTCAGAAATAGTTCTAGGGAGGGAAATAAGAGTAGCATTGCACCCCAAGTCCCAACCCACCAAAACTAGTACCCTATCTAGATGAACCTGAATAAGGTGGTTTACCTTTCCTATTGTTAGACCAAGTGAAAGGATTACCCTGCAACTCCAAATCAAATAGCCCAGACTTGTTGATGAAGTTAGACAAATCACTCATACTGTCAGTATAATCCATAAGGCCACCAAGCTTCTCTAAAGGGAATAGGGGGGAGTTGAAGTCCCCTACCACAATGTACAAGGCATTTTTTTCAATCGAGATTAAAGATAAAACTTCCTCCCACATACTCCTCCTTCCTCCCTGAGAATTGGGGGCGTAGATGTTGAACAAGTGCCATGTGCGATTGTCAACTTTGAGGGTCACAGCAAGGTAACTATGAGAGAATGAAAAAGCTTCCCCATCAACTTTAGCAGAATTCCACATGGTGGAAATACAACTAGAGGCACCATCTACCTCGCTATAGAAGAAGATGGAGCCTAGCCATATTTTATTAGCAATTAAAGAAAAGTTCTTGTAAGTCATTTTAACCTCCTGCAGCAAAAGGACATCAATTTTAAGGTCGACAATGTATTGTCTTAGGGAAAATTGTTTCTGAGGACTATTCAGTCCTCGCATGTTCCATGAAAGGAACTTCATTTTTTATTTCAATGGGTTGAATCAAGGGTTGATTGTCGACCACTGGAAAAATCCCTGGCAATGGCTTTATGCCTTGACAGTCTCTCTGAAGGGCTTCCAACTCTATTATCAGTTCCCACATCTACTTTATTATTCCTTGTTTTCCTCTTTTGAGTTTTCCAGTCCTCCATGTTATCCCCATCAACCTAAGATTTAGAGGAAAAGGACTTGGAGTTCGGAGTAAGAATGATAGATTTGGTTACTTCCCTAGCACAATCCTCCACACCATCCTGCTGGGAAGAGAAGATGCATGAGGTATCAACCTCCTTACTAGATTTTGTAGGGGTAACTAGCCCAAACCCCACCATTTGCAGGGTAGTAATAGCAGAATCCATCAAAGCCACACACATAGAGGTTTTTCGGCAGCAACAGTACCCAATTTCTTGTTCCCTAAGTTCATGCAAGTAGAGGACAAAGGAGACATAACAGCCTTTCCTTCACCATCAGAGGCAAAATGACCTAACACCAGACCCAAATCCTTGAGAGGGGAGAGTTCTCCATCTTCCAAGGAATCCGGGGAAATCCTCTTAGCCTCACTATTAGTTTTGGTCTTAACCCCAGGGTCAGGGGATTTCATCATTTTGTACAATCCATCAGTAAATGGGTAATCATCCATTTCATTGATCTTAATACTCTCCCCTGCATTACTGGTGCTAGGATCCAACTGATTCTCTTGCTTATTAGAGGGGTGGGATGGGTTTTTCCCCTTAGATAAGGGTTCCTTCGGTGCAATAACCTTGCAGTCCATAATAATATGGCCTTGCTTGCCACATTTTTGACAAAACAAGGTGGCATTCTCATAAACCAAAGCTTGGGTTCATTTT
Organism: Sequoia sempervirens; assembly: GCA_007258455.2. NCBI lineage: Eukaryota > Viridiplantae > Streptophyta > Pinopsida > Cupressales > Cupressaceae > Sequoia > Sequoia sempervirens. Next base: position 18,874 of record VDFB02373016.1, on the reverse strand, counting down.
CCCCACTTAGAATTGAGGGTGATAAAGTTGGGGAGAGCTTTGTTAATGGAGACATTAACACATAAACGAGAAAAAACCAACTTGGATTTAGCCAGAGTGACTATGTCTACCACCACAAAGCTAACAAAGGAGTTACCAATCCACTAGAAAATCCTTTCATCCCAGAATTCTAATGGGAGGCTTGGTAACTGAACCCAAACAGGGGCCATACAAGTGATTTCAACTGACGAGTCAAACCTCGGCTTCCTTTAGCCAAAGTCAGGAAATGTTTACCATAAGCCCCTGTGCCTAAGAGAACATAGATAAAATCATCCTTTGCCATAAATTTGAAAAGGAAAAGACCACCAGGCATTGTTGAGACAATCACACTACCCTTCAACTTCCATTGGGCGTTAGCCATCTACGGACCATATCGATAGTCGGCCTAAAAGCCAAGAATCTTCCCACCAAAGCAAGGTGTAGTGAGGAAGCAACCTCATCCATGATCGTGTCAGGTAGGAAAATCTCTGTTCCTTCCTCCATCTGAACAATATCAAGACAAATTGTCTCAAGGGCATTATTTCTAGTCCCCGTAAGGACATTCTTCCAGCACTCCTTAGATGAGTCAACGCCCTTGAGGCTACCATTGTCCCCACTAGTAGGAGACCCAGAGGGTGCATTGGAATCACACAACACAAATGCCGCATCCCCATGTGCCGCATGCAAATGAATCTGATCTGTATTAGGCGGGGGGTCAGGCTGAGGGGAGGTAGAAACCTCCCCAGAACCTACAGACTTCATTGAAATTTTGAAAGCACGTGCACGGGAAGTTGTAGAGCAGGAAGTTAGAAAAGGGTTTGCATATATTTTATTTTGAATAGTTTTTTAAAGACGCTCATTTTTTTATTAAGAGGATTAAATAATAAATTATATATTATAAATAAATAAAATTTATCAATTAATTTGTATTAATTTTGTGATATAATTTTTTTATGAATTAGTGTATAAAAAATTACTCATATTTATAATACTTATTTAATTTATGTTTTATTTTTTAATAGCTTTTTAAAGACACTCACTTTTAAGTTGATAGGCTTATTGTGGGAACACTTAGGTTGTGAATTTCATTAGCCTTCCCGGTTTATAAAACTTCCAGCGTGCAGATCCCAATCGATCAGAAATTAAATGAAAAAATGAAATAAAATTAAATAAATGTGTTTGGCACGTCAATAGAGAAGGCCAACGAAATTGAACGCTGGCTTGTAGGGCTTGGCACTTCAACATTAATTGATGTATGCTTTCTATATAATGGCGATGGTTTGGCGATGGTTGTAATAATACTTTCCAATTTTTGATAAGGCATTGTTGGGTGTCATTCTCTGGGTTTACCTGCTATTAGACCTCTGAGCAATGACTAGATTTTTGTGGAGGACTTTCATGGTGAAAACTTTAAAAGATTCTATGTGTTTTACCTCTAACACTTCTAGAAAATATGGGTTGCTTTGCAGGCCGAGTATTTTTTTTTTGGATCGATAATAAGAGTTTATTTTATTAGATTTAAAAGGAGAATACAACAAATATTCCATGTTCTCACGAGAAAGAGAAACACCGAAAGACTCCACACCAGAACAACAGACACCATAGATTAACAAAAACAACCAAAAGACTCTGAACCCGAGACTTTTAGCACAATTACAATTTTGCTCCACAACAAGGCCTTCCCTTGGTCTGAGATCGAAGGACCATAGCAAAGCTTTTCCTTTTCAAATTCTTGTCTTTCCTCCCTTTGACGACTTGCCAGCCATCCTCCACCTTTGCAGCCTCCTTCTGCCATTCCCTTCCCTTCGCTACACAACTGCCCTGCACCATTTCTACCTCCTCCCTCTTCCAATCCTCGGCTGCTTCATGAAGCATCCATGATTCTTCCTCCATTGGTTGCTCATTCTACCTTCCCTCCCCCCCACAGCTTACCCCATTGTCCTTCGTCTTCGCAAGGCCTGATTTCTCCCTACAATTTGGCGTTTTGGCTCCCTGTTGAGTTTCCGCTGCTTTCCCTTCTAGAACAATGTCCATATCAGCATCTTGCACTCTAAGAGTCTCGGGTGAGCCAATCCCCCTCATTGGCTCTAAGTCCCTTCCTGACTGGTGCATACCAGGTTTATCCACCGCCTCAGAGGTATCCTTAGCCTGCTGTTCCAAACTACCACCCTGCTTTTCAACTGCATAATGCCTACGTGAGACTTCCTGCCACCAAGTAGTAGGTTTAGTCCATCTGGATTTTGCACATTGTGCAGCTATATGACCCGTACGGAAGCATCTCCTGCAGCGAAATGGTACCCCTTCATAGTCCAGGGGTTGTGCCCAACAGCCTTTGGAAGTTTTAATTGAGACCTCTTCTGGAAGATGGTTTGAAACATTCATCTCCACCAAAATTCGGGCATAGGTGGAGTGCAAAAGATTAGAAGATCCTTCATCAACCATCAAAAATTCCCCTAAAGAATTTCCAATGGCCTCTAAGCAAGACTCAAACCACAGATGTAGAGGCAGGTTTGGGAGTCTTACCCACAGAGGGACTTTGTCAAAAGTCTCAGAGGCTAGGTTAAAAGTTGGATGCCAAGGCTTCAAGGACAGAGCATACTTCTCCTCCCAACTCCAAAAATATTCACACAGAACTTTATTTCTGTCACCCACAAACTCAAACACCACAGTAAAAAAACCCCTTGCAGCAGGGTAGATCTGGATACAGTCTTCTACAATGGGTTCCCATTGCTCAGATATCCATTTGTGCAAATCACAGAGCCGAGGCCAAAAACCCCTGAAACGTCCTATTAGCCCCAGATGAGAGAAAACTTCAACATTGTGCAGGACCTCCGCCTCAAGCTCTTCCTGCAAAAAAACCGTCGGTTTCTCTGCCTTGGCATCAGCAGTTGATTTCCCAGGCGTCTGTTGAAGAGGCTCAAGATGATTTTTTACTCCCCCTACCCGACTTCCCCCTGCTATCGGACTGGAACAAGGGTCTGCAGAGCTCTCACCCCGCCAGCTGGCCAGCCTCGCCGCTTGGCAATCTCTAACGCATCGAAGCCCCCCGCGATTCCTCCCTTCACCAGGTTTCTCGCCGCCTTCAATTTTTCTCCTCGAAGCCCTCGAGCCCACACAAACCCTCCCCGTCACGTGATGTTCTCCATCACGCACGAAGTTTGAGGCTCACCTTAAAGCCCCGAGAGCCCTTCTTGCCCAAGCACGATCTTGAGGAACTCCTAGCCTCCGCCTCCACCGCAATGTAATTCATTGAGCTCCATTAAAATCATATGCAAGCCGAAAGTATAATATTGGATAAAAGGATAACTGTATTTATTTGTATCTATACTTTTTTTTACATTATGTTCTAGTTTCCTATAATCATTTTGTTTTACGGGTTGTTTTGCATTTTTTTGTTTGTTGGGGCATTTCCTTGTTTAAGCAAAAGTCGAGGGTTTTGAGAAAACTAGAAGGAAGCTCAAAGAAAGCAAGCGGGAAGAAGAGCATTTGGAAAACCCCTTTAAAGCAAGCAGGAAGAGGTACATTTGGAAAAAACCCTTTATAGAGGATTTCAAAAATAGTAAGTCCAGCTACTATCTATTTTGTGGTTGTTTTCATCTCTAATAGTTTTCTTTGCTTTTTGCAGTCGTTCCAGAAAGAAGGAAGCTGAAAGAAAGCAAGTGGGAAGAGGTGCATTTGGAAAACCATTTTAAAGCAAGTGGGAAGAGGTACATTTGGAAAAAAAACCCTTTGTAGAGGATTTTGAAAATAGTAAGTCCAACTGCTATCAGCACTGTGATCCGTGATTGTTTTGTTTTGTGGTTTTTTCCATCTCTAATAGTTTTCTTTGCTTTTTGCAGTGGTTTGAGAAAGAAGGAAGCTGAAAGAAAGCAAGTGGGAAGAGATGCATTTGCAAAATCCCTTTAAATCAAGTGGGAAGAGATGCATTTGGAAAATACCTTTAAAGCAAGTGGGAAGAGGTACATTTGGAAAAAACCCTTTGTAGAGGATTTCGAAATAGTATTTCGAACACAGTTTATGTTATTTTCCATACGACATTGTTGATTGTTGTTATGTAGCGGCAATGGTGATCATTTTATGGTTTATTTTCCATATGGCATTGTTGATTGTTGTTCTGTAGTGGTGATGTTGATCATTTTATGGTTTATTTTCCATACAAAATTGTTGATTGTTGTTTTGTAGCGATGATGGTGATCATTTTATGGTTTATGGTTTTCGTGTAGCAGAAATGGTATCATTTTAGGGCATAATTATTGTGTCAGTGTTACAAATAAAATAATTCATTATGTCAGAATTTTCACATAACCATCATAATGCTCATGTAACACTTTATAATGTGTGTCCATCACATGTGTTAATCAAACACTTACACCTTTGTCGGTATCCATGATTTTTATCTTATTCTTTAGAATGCTCAAAAGTCTATGCACTTTGACTTGCAAAAATAATCATTTAAATGTCCCCTTGAAAATGATAAAATAATCATCAAATGATATACACCATGACCTGTATAATAAGCACCTCCCTTATGTCTATGCAAGGAGATAACAATCATTTATCAATAAATTGATAGACGATAAAATAGTTTATGTTGTTTTCGATAAGCCACTATTGGGAATGGTTGAAAAGGAATTAAACAGTTTATGTTATTTCTAATAAGGCATTGTTGACTGTTGTTGTGTAAGTCCAGCTGCTATCAACACTATGAGCCACCATTCTTCTTCTTTGTGGTTTTTTTCATCTCTAATAGTTTTCTTTGTTGTTTGTTGTGGTTCGAGAAAGAAGGAAGCTCAGCTAATATAATTACCAATCTACATAGGGAGGGAGGAAATGATACTAAAAACCTTGAAAGTAAGAAGAAAGGAAAAGAATCCCAAGAGGAAATAACTAAGGAACAATAGAAAATTGAAGAATATAAAAAAACTAATTGGGGTAAGGATATCGTGGTCATAAATAACAACTATGGGTCTCCTTGTTCCATATGTCATATAAATAGGATCAAAATGGATCTACTATAGATGGGAATAAAAAAGAAATTCTAGGAACTAAAAATGCCTATGAATAAGATCATTAATCTCAATACACAAATCCTTAACTTCACAACGAGTAGCTTTAAAATCCTTCGAAAGGAATAGGAGAAAAATTAAAAAGGGAAAGATATCAAGGAGGACAATAGGGAAGGTTTGACATCTCTTAAATTTGAGATTCATAGGATTTTGAAAGAAATAAATTCTACTTATGGACTTAGAGATTTTTCTAGATCCCCCACTCAATAAAGGTTGTGTTTGTTGTTGTTATTCTTCTTTTGAGTTGTTAGAGATTTTGATTTTGATTTTGTTGTTTTTTTGTTTCTCTTTTTCTTTGAACTCTCACTGTTGGGACTTGTATGGGTAGGGGCACATATTTAACACCTTTTATATTATCAAAAAAATAGTATCCATATCTAAAATTATAATACTTGCAAACCATTTGATCTTGAAGCTTCTCTAAAAAATAGATCGACTATATATATATATATATATATATATATATATCATCATCATTATTCCTTTTACATAGAATGAAATATGCCATATTTGAAAATATATCCTTACCATCAATATAAAATTATGTGCCCTATATTATAAACAAACTCATACCATATCCATACTTATATCCTCTTAAGGTTTCCCATAAATAGCTAATGATTGTAAATGTCCCCTTTAAAATGATAAAATAATCATCAAATGATATACACCATGACCTATATAATAAGCACCTCCATTATTTCTATGCAAGGAGATAACAATCATTTATCAATAAATTGATAGGCGATAAAATAGTTTATGTTGTTTCTGATAAGCCACTGTTGGGAATGGTTGAAAAGGAATTAAAAAGATTATGTTATTTCTAATAAGGAATTGTTGATTGTTGTTGTGTAAGTCCACCTGCTATTAGCAATGTGAGCCACCATTCTTCTGCTTTGTGGTTTTTTTTGTCTCTAATAGTTTTCTTTGTTGTTTGTTGTGGTTCGAGAAAGAAGGAAGCTCAGCTAATATAAATACCCATCTAGATAGGGAGGGATGAAATGATATTAAAAACCTTGAAAGTAATAATAAAGGAAAAGAATCCCAAGAGGAAATAACCAAGGAACAATAGAAAATTGAATAATATGAAAAAACCAATGGGGATAAGGATATCATGGTCATAAATAACAACTATGGGTCTCCTTGTTCCATATGTCATATAAATAGGATCAAAATGGATCTACTATAGATGGGAATAAAAAAGAAATTCTAGGAACTAAAAATGCCTATGAATAAGATCATTAATCTCAATAAGCAAATCCTTAACTTCACAACAACTAGCTTTGAAATCCCTTGAAAGGAATAGGAGAAAAATTAAAAAAGGGAAAGATATCAAGGAGGACAATGGGGAAGGTTTGACATCTCTTAAATTTGAGCTCCATAGGCTTTTGAAAGAAATAAATTCTACTTATGGACTTAGAGATTTTTCTAGATCCCTCACTTAATAAAGGTTGTGTTTGTTGTTGTTATTCTTCTTTTGAGCTATTAGAGATTTTGATTTTGATTTTGTTGTTTTTTTTGTCTCTTTTTCTTTGAACTCTCACTGTTGGGACTTGTATGGGTAGGAGCACATATTTAACACCTTTTATATTATCAAAAAATTAGTATCCATATCTAAAATTATAATACTTGCAAACCATTTGATCTTAAAGCTTCTCTAAAAAATAGATCGACTATATATATATATATATATATATATATATATATATATATATATATATATATTATATATATATATATATTATATATATATATATAATCATTATTCCTTTACATAGAATGAAATATGTCATCTTCAAAATATATCCTTACCATCAATATAAAACTATGTGCCCTATATTATAAACAAACCCAATACCATATCCATACTTATATCCTCTTAAGGTTTCCCATAAATATCTAATTATTGACATAACCTAATATTTTTACTCGCATTTTTTAACACACTATAACTCTAAATAAATATCCTTATGTACTTGTATATTCAAGTGGCCACAATAGTTCTCAATTACCAATGCCACTATCTTATCTATCCAAAAATTACCTTGCCATTGAATTACTGTCATAATTCTTCTAAAGTTATATTTACTGTTGGATTCCTTTCTAGCTCGTTCTATATATATTTATCTTCATGTTTGAAATCACTTGACTGTAATTTTCTTGAGCGGATATAATAGTAGCTTTGTAGGGTTGAAATGGAAGAACGTCCAACACAGAGGGATAATGCATAGCCATGCTATTATTTATTATTTTTTTATCATATTTACGAAGAGTAAATATGTATACCTTTATTATTCACATTTTTTTACCTTTTTTTAAAACAAGAATTCTCTGTAGAACTTTTGTATTTTCCAAATTTGTTTATCTATACGAAATGCTCAAAAGTGTATATATATAAACCCTGAATTGTAAGTTGTTGGGGCCATTGCCCCTAATTTTATAGTGATTTACTTGTTTTAGATTTATATAATGGACAGAGACCACTACAATGTACAAAAAAGATTTGTTTTTGTTTTTTAAATTAAATATGGAGATAGATGTTATATATATACACTAGACAATTAAATCTTAGTGACAATATCATAATTTCATACATTATGAAAAATTAATTTGAGAATTATGAAACCTTTTTAATTCACTTACCTCTCAAAAATATAAACCATATAAAAGCAATATTGTTTCATACATATTTACCCATACGTAAACATGTTAATACATGCAAGTACATATATATATTTGCATGTATTTATAAATATAGCGGCACAAAGAAATAGATATATATTTGCATACAAGCACACATACATTAAAAGGTATAAAACAAACATATAGCTATTTCTATGTGATTATATATATATACACTTATACTTGCAAGTAGGAACAAGTTTAAATGTAGAGATATATATATGTTGTGTGTGGCTTACTTGTGGTGGTGATGGTTGCAAGGAAATAAAACAGTTTATGCTATTTTCCATAAGGCATTGTTGATTTTTGTTTTGTGGCCTCGAATAAATTACTTAATTTATGGTTTATGTGTAGTGGTGATGCTTGCAAAGCAATAAAATAGTTTACATTATTCTCGATAAGGCATTATTGACAGTTTTGTGTAGCTTGCGGAAACAGTTTGTGTTATTTTTCATAAGCCATTGTTGATTATTGTTCTGTGGATTTAGCAATACTATTTTATTTGTGGTTTCCATATAGTGGTGATGGTTGCAAAGGAATTAAATAGTTTATGTTATTTCTAATAAGGCATTGTTGATTGTTGTTATGTAACTTTGGCTGCTATGAGCATTGTGAGCCACCCCTGTGACTAGGGTTCCCTTGTTTATCTTTGCTTGTTGTTTTGAGAATTCATATGGCATGTTAATATTATTCCATGTATGGTTTCCCTATAGTTCATTTATGGTTCCTATGTGTTGGCGATGGTTGCAAAGCAATGAAATGGTTGCAATTTATGTTATCTTCCATAAGCCATTCTTGAATGTTGTTTTCTAACTTCAGTATTATTACTCCATTTATGGTTTTCATGTATTATTGGTGGTTGCGACCCAATAAAATAGTTTATGTTTTTTTGGTGAGGTATAGTTGGTTTTTGTTGTCTAGCTTCAGCTGCTACAGTCTTTGATGTTCTCCCTCTTCCATGTTCTGCCTACTTATGGTGAGATCAATGTTTCCTATTACACTTAATATACAATATATCATTCTAAGAATTCATTTTTGAGGCTCAAATAGAAGACCCCATCACTACACAAAAACCAAGCATGGAATAATGTTTTCGTGCCAAGCCCTGCCAACTGACGTCTAATATCCTAGGCTTTCTCTATTGTCATGCCAAGCACTTTACATTTTTTGGCTTCGTCACCTCTTTTTTTTGTCTTGTCACCTTGCCATGTATTGAATAACAACTTTTCAGACTGGGAGCTTCATATTAATGTTGTCTACATCTAATTTCACATATATACATATCTACACATAGGGAAAATAAACTGAAAGACAATAAAACAAGGCTTGCTCTCCACCCAACCATATTAACTTTATTGAATGGGAGTTACGTGTTGGATATGAATATTGTGTGTATATATGGATGTTGTATGCATCTAATTTCACATACATAGATATTTGCATGTAGGGAAAATAAAATGAAAGACAACAAAAGACACTTCTTGTCCATCGAAATCCTCTACAAAGGGTGTTCCAAATGTGCCTCTTCCTGCTTGCTTTCTTTTAGCTGCCTTCTTTGTCTAGTGCAGGCAAAACTGCCAAATAGGAAAAAAACCAACTATTTTTGAAATCCTCTACAAATGGTTTTTTCCAAACGCACCTCTTCCCACTTGCTTTAAAGGGGTTTTCCAAATGCATGTAGGAACAAGTTTAAATGTAGACATATATGTATGTTGTATGCAACTTACTTTAGATATAATTATATTTGCAAAAAAAAATTCCCGTATGTGTATATCGAAGCAATAGATATCTAGATATGTGCACATATATTTAAGTCGTTAGGCTTATTGTGAGAACACTTATGTTGCAAAATTCGTTAGCCTTCTCAGTATTTTAAGCATAGATGTATTTGCATGCTACAGACGGCTTAAATGATCAATGGTACTTGTGAAGATAACTATACAATATTATTGTTTCCATGTAGTGGCGATGGTTGCAATAACACCTACCATCTAAAACTTAGCAAATTGATTGTTGTTCTATAGCATCAATTGTTGTCAGCCTTCTTCCCACTTGCTTTCTTTTAGCTTCCTCCTTTCTTGAACTACAACAAAGAGAAAAGAAAACTATTAGAGACGAAAAACCACAAAAGAGAATAATTCACAGTAATAAACGCATGCAAAAAAAACAAAATAACCTTGCACCTTCACAAAACCTCTGTCGCTCATCAAACTTGCACCTTTGTAGGGGCTCTCAAATGAAAACCTTGGTCACAGTGGTGGCTCAGGGCTCTCATAGCAGGTAAAGCCATAGAAAGACACCCAACAATGCCTTATTAAAAATTGTGCAAACTATTTTATTGCTTAGCTATGTTTTCTCAAGTTTGAAATGGCAAGTGTTATTACAACCATCGCCACTATACGGAAACCATACATCAATTAATGTTGACGTGCAAAGCCTTTCCAACCGGCATTCAATCTCGTTGGCCTTCTCTATCGATATGCCAAATGCATTTATTTTTTCATTTTATTTCATTTAAACTAGCCACCTTTTCCCCGACTAACCAGGAGCCACACACCGGAAGTTTTACAAACCGGGAAGGCTAACGGAATCCATAGCCAAAGTGTTCCCACGCAAGGTCAAGAGAAAGCCCTCTTTTGTTGTCCTTCATTTTATTTTCTATGCATGCAAATATCTATGTATGTGAAATTAGATGTAGAAAACATTCATATATACAGACAATATTCATATCCACCATGCAACCCATTTTGTTTTTTTTTTTGCATGCGTTTGTTACTGTGAATTCTTTTGTTTTGTAGTTTTTTTCCTCTCTAATAGACAATATTCATATCGAGTATGCAATCCTTTTTCTTTTTTTTTGCATGGGTTTGCTACTATGAATTCTTCTATTTTGTGGTGCATACATAGATATCTACACATAGGGAGAATAAAATAAAAGGCAACAGATATCTATGTATGTGAAATTAGATGAAAAAAAAAATCATCTATTTTTGTTTTATCATTCTAAAAATTCCTTTTTGAGGCTCAAAGAAATAATAACTAAAAAGGTGCATCTAACTTCGGATACCTATATATCAGTACAGAATTTGTTTTCCAAGTACATATATAGGCATTGCATGACTTGGATGCATGTGTAGGAATTTTTTCAACAAACATGGGCACATATAAGAAGCAATAACCAGATACAAACAACATTCATACATACTCCTCCCTACGTTTATTCTTTTGGGAAAATAGTTGTAATTTGTTTGAGCCTCAATAGGGGATTCTTGAAATGATAAGTTGTATATTAAGTGTTATATGAAACATTGATGCCTTTTTTAGCCTTCATCACTTTAATTGAACATTGGGTCCTCATATTGTTGTGGCATAGAGCTCACAGTCATCCGCCGGTGTTGCAACACTTAGCTTTAAAAAAAAGCAGCCCCAACAATGTCGGTGGACTCTGGTTCTCCCCAACCTGTTGATCAGCCCTCAAACAACAATCTCGTAAGTTTGTTTCTTGTTTCCTTTTTGTTGTTGAGAATTGTATTGGCTCTTTTCCATGTGCATCTAGCGAATTGTGAATATGCTTCATTTGAATTAGAATTCCTTGTAATATATGGTCTAACCAATTTATATTTGACCTCTATATTTTTTCATCCAAAAATTGCTAGACATTGATCTCAGCATTGATTATAGTGCTAGACAATTTATATCTGCATGTCGGATCCCAATAATTGATTCATTTTGTGTTGCCTCTTTCCCCACCTTTTGCTTCTAGAGTGCTATCATAGTCTTCAACATCTCATTGCTTTGGTTTAGCTGAGCAAAACTTTCTTGTAGGATTCACATGTGCGGCCAGCCTTGTCAAGGCATGCAATCTGATCTATTAATGCTAGAGATGTCATTCCATTGTTGGTTCTTTAGCTAATATCTTTTCAAAAAATAGGTGGTGATCAGAGACCGATCGACCATTACAAAGTTGTCCTCTCTTATGGAACCCACATGCAGATAGGCCCTTTTCCTACAAGATACAATGATCTTTTATTTGCAGGGTCATTGAAAATAGGTTCCATCTTGTGCTTGACAAACTATGTGTGTAGGAACCTGTGAGAATCAAGGTTAGGTATTGTCTTGCACTGCTTGGACTTCTTGTATGCTTTCCCATTTGTGGGTCCCACCTTTTTTAATATTTGATCTTGGTCTAGTTCTAGGGTGATTTTTATACTGTCCTTGGATGTCAAAATGTCAGATTGTGAGTTAATTGGAACACCTAGATATTTGTTTAAAGATCAGGAAGAAAAAATTATGTCATCAAAGTCACCTTCCCCATCCAAACAAGCCTCAAAATTTGGGATTCATGCATCCCCAATAGAACATAGTGCTCCTACAAATATCAGTCTTGTTAAAGGCTTGAATATTTACCAAACTAGATGGACAATAAAAGGTTGGGCGACAACTAAAAGGGATATGTACCATTACAATAAATAAGGATGTGAGGGCCAAGTATTCAACTTTGACATTATTGATAGTGAGGGAACAAAAATATGAATCACTTGCTTTAATGACACAACAGAATTGCATTATGATAGGATTAAGGTGGGGCACACTTATTGTGTGTCAAAAGGCTCAGTCAAATAGGCAAATAAGAAATTTAATAAGTTGAACAGCCACGTGGAAATTATTTTAGATCAAAAATTGATATTGAAGTGTTGTGATGATGAGACCTTTGTGCCAGATAAAGTATTTAAATTCAACTCAATAAATGAAATTGCAAACTACAGCAATAACACTTTGATTGATATTATCGAACTTGTGGTGCATGTAGGAAAGGTATCAACTATTCAAAGAAAGGATCAAACTGAAACAATTTGAAGAATTGTGAAACTTAATGATTTCTCATCCTCTTACATTGACATTAATTTGTGGGGTCCAAATTGGGAAGCAAAAGGTGATGAGCTAGAAAGGTTGTGCACTCCTAGTTATGTTGTCATACTTGCTATTAGAAATGGTCATGTTGGATATTTCAATGGATCTGTTGTAAATACATCTATAGGGACTGCTCTATACATAAATCCTGACATCTCGGAAGCACAAGCCTTGATGCAATGAGGACATGTTGAGCCCCTTTCCATTGAACCCTCATAGCCAGTGCCTCGAAAGGTTGCTTTGGCCAATGGAAAAGTCACTATTGGATATATCTTGGACCATTGTTTTGCCTTGCTAGAAACTTTGCAAGCTACTGTCAAGGCAACAGTGAAATATATTAAAACTGATGCATTTTGTTATGCCGCATGCCAATTGCAGGCCAATGGCAGACAATGCAAGAAAAAGTGTGGAGTATGCCAATAATATGTGGTACTGCCCTAAATTCCAGACAACCATGCCTAATTGTGACTTCCAATATTTGTTGCAGCTAAAGATGGAAGACCACACATGTGAGATTTGGGTTGTTGCTTTTGATGAGGTTGCAACAAGCTTATTGTATATGTCAGCAAAAGAGCTATATATGTTACAATATGGGTCTTCTGCTACAATGACTCCTCAGTTTGTCATCAATGGTGTCATCTACAGTTCTTTTGTTTTCACTGTTCTTATTAGAACACAGACCTATAATTCAAAAACTTGAGGCTTAAAACAACAATATCAAAGTTGCAAGAATTAACTTTGAAGTTGAGTGCAAGTTGTTGCTCTCATATTTTTCTACAATATCCTCTATCGGGCAGGTCTCTGCAAAGATAATCAATAGCTGAACTTTTTGCAGCTTGGGTTGGTTGGACATTTGTTTTCTTTTCCCTTTTTGGTATCTCGTCACATCAGAACACCTTTGCTTTCTATTCCTATTGCTTTGTTGCTTGTAGAACTGATTATTAATTGAGACAATGCACTATAATTATAATGTTTAACAAAAATAGTTACACTTCTTTTATTTTGTATCGTTTATGTCGCTTATAGTTTTGTTCCCCTTTTAGTGTATGCTCCTCCTTTTGTTTTATGTTGTTTGGTTATAAACTTATGTCGCTCTATTCAATGCATGTATCAATATTTACAGTTGTTCTTATGTATACTTGTGGACATGGTTGTATAGTTATCTTCACAAGTACCATTGATCATTTAAGGCATCTATAGCATACATATACATCTGCTATCTTTGTCGCATATATGAGTATTTACACCAATTTTCTTGTATTCTTTTGAATGTTGCTACTCATCTTATGTGCTTTATAATCTTTTGATGTTGCTTAAATTTCATGTATCATGCTTTTACATGTCCATTCATAAAGTCATATTTCATTTGGATATCATATGTTTCTCGGATATAATGTTTGTTCCCTTCAACCCATACTTATTTCAATCTCATGTATGTGCTTTTCATCTTCTAATGGTGGTTGAATGTTGAATATATTGGTGTTGGGTCTCCATTCATAAAACCATGTCACATATGGTTATCTTTGATTTTATTAGAGTTACATAAGTTCATTCTTGTTACCATATTTCCTATATAATGTTCAATGATGACTGTTCTGTACCGATTGTGCAATACTTTTATGTTTTTGCTTGAGTCCAGATTATTAAAATCCAGCCTAACAAAACGTATTATTTCTTGTATCATTATGAGCATTAATAATTTGTATATTGTATAGTTATCTTGACAAGTATCGTTGATCATTTAAGCCATCTATAGCATGCATATACATCTATACAAAAAAAATATTTGTGCACATATCTAGATATCTATTGCTTGGATATACACATACACGAAAAAAAATCTACAAATATATGTATATTTAAAGTAAGTTGCACACAACATACATATATCTCTACATTTAAACTTGTTCCTACATGCAAGTATAAGTATATATATATAATCACATAGAAATAGCTATATGTCTATTTTATACCATTTAATGTATGTGTGCTTGTATGCAAATATGTATATATTTCTTTGTGCCGCTATATTTATAAGTACATGCAAGTATATATATGTACTTGCATGTATTAACAAGTTTACGTATGGGTAAATATGTATTTTCTTTGCATCTAACTTCATATGCATACATATCTGTTGAGATTTTGTTTAGTAAGTGTATATATATGCACTTCATGCCTTCCATGCATACTTAGATACCTCTTGCTTGCATATATATACATAGAAAAAGTGTCTGCACATATGTGTGTCTATGAAATTAGATGCACCCAACATAGATATATATCTACATTTAAACTTATATATATGTGCTTACATGTATTGACAAGTTTGGGTGTGGATATCTATGTGTGTTATGTGCAAAAAACCTTGCCACAGTGGTTGCTCACAATCTTGATAGTAGCTGATACTATAGAACAGCAGTCAACAATGCCTAATTGAAAATAACATGAACTATTTTATTGTTTTGCTAAGTTTTAGATGGTAGGTGTGATTGCAACCATCGCCAGTACATGCAAACCATAATATTGTATAGTTATATTCACAAGTATCATTGATCATTTAAGCCATATGTAGCATGCATATACATTTGTACCAAAAAAATATATGTGCACATATCTAGATATCTATTGCTTGGATATACACATACAGGGGAAAAAAATATGCAAATATAATTATATCTAAAGTAAGTTGGACACAACATATATATGTCTACATTTAAACTTGTTCCTACATGTACATATATATATATCACTTAGAAATAGCTATATGTCTATTTTATACCTTTTCATGTATGTGTGCTTGTATGCAGATATGTATCTATTTATTTGTGCTACTATATTTATAAATACATGCAGGTATATATATGTACTAGCATGTATTAACAAGTTTACGTATGGATAAATATGTATGTTCTCTACATCTAACTTCATATACATATATATCTATCAAGATTTTGTTTAGTAAGTGTATATATATGCACTCCATGCCCTTCCTTGCATCCTTAGATATCTTTTGCTTGCATATATATACACAGAAAAAGTGTATGCACATATGTGTGTATATGAAATTAGATGCACCCAACATAGATATATATCTACATTTACATTTATATATATGTGTGTGTGTGTGTGTGCTTACATGTATTGACAAGTTTGGGTGTGGCTATCTATGTGTGTTATGTGCAAAAAACCTTGCCACAATGGTTGCTCGTAGTCCTAATAGTAGTTGATGCTACACAACAGCAGTCAACAATGCCTAATTGAAAATAACATAAACTATTTTATTGCTTTGCTAAGTTTTAGATGGTAGGTGTTATTGCAACCATCACCACTACATGCAAACCATACATGTAATAATATTGTCATTCCATAGGAATTCTCAAAACAATGAAAATAGTGAAAATGATTATAATATCAAATACCTAGAGTTGAACTTGCTTAGCAAAATTGATGTTGCTCATAGCAATAAAACAAACGCTTGATAAAGGAGGAAATGGTCTATTGCATCGATATACATATACAACAAAAAAAATTGTGCACATATATGTATCTAAACTAAGATGCCACAGCATACATATATATCTATAGTTATACTTGTTGATACATGTAACTACATTTTGACTTACTTATATATGTTCTCACATGTATTGACAAGTATAGGTGTGGATATCTATGTATGTTGTGTAGCTGAAGCTACAGACTAACAATGAAGAATGCCTTATTGAAAATAACATAAACTACTTAATTGCCTTGGTAAGTTTTAAATACTAGATATTATTGCAACCATCACCAGTATATGGAACCCATACATGAAACAATATTACTGTGTCAAATTGTGCCAAGTGATGTTTATTTCCAATGCTCAGGAAACATACATATATATCTACATTTAAAATTATCTATATATGTTCTCACATGTATTGACAAGTTTAGGTGTGGATATCTATGTATGTTGTTTGCAAAAACCCTTGTCGCGGTTGTAAGGAAAGAAACAGTGCGGAAAATGCCTTCCTAATGCAAAATCCTCATAAGAGAAGTACAAAATACCTCATTTAACAAATTACATACATTGGAGATGCACATTCATAGAACAATAGGAGAGACAAAAATAAATCACACACACACAGATAACACTAGATATACGTGGGAAAACCCTTACGGGAAAAAAACCCACCACACCAAGTAAAGTCACTTTGTATTACAATAAATAAATTACATACAGAGTTACAGACTTCACTCTCATATGTTAGCTCACAACAACATCCCCTTTGTTGACCTCACTCATAGACAGTCGTTCACTATATTTATCTCACTATTACAATGCTTGTAAAGCATACAATGAATTCTCTACAACCCACAACAACCATTAGGGTTTCATTTAATATTGTTCCTTCACTGACAAGCTTCCTTTGACTTAGGTTATGCACACCACCATGCAGCACTCATCAGGTTGCCCTACATTAAATTTCAGTTACAGAGAATACTACTATATTTGCACTTTGTCAACCCCCGAGTCAGAATATGCATTTAATGCAAATATATCACTAATACAAAATAAAGCTTTCAACCAATGATTGTTGATTTACAACAGCGATGTAAAATCAACAAATGAAATCATCCCACATGTTGACACATCGCTCGTCCATCGCTTTTGACTATCGCACCAAACTGTCGGTCGTTCCTTGTGGTTGTCACCACTTCGCCACCGCTAGCCATCCAGAAGACCCTCGAGGTATGGTGATATCCCGCACTATGCTCAACCACCAAAAGACCCCCCGCTAGCCATCCAGAAGACCCTCGAGGTATGGTGATATCCCGCACTATGCTCAACCACCAAAAGACCCCCGAGGTATGGCAGTATCCACCGCACTACCGCATCTCAGCTTGAAGACTCCTACAGTATGGTAGTATCACCGCACTACTGCCAGACAACCAAAAATATCCCGCAGGGTGGCGATACCATGCTACCGGGCTAGATGTACCTAAAGCGACCCCGGTAGCGGTGAAAATTTGCTGCACGCTAGACAGCCAAGAGACTTCGCCAAAAGTGGCAAGATACACCGCATCACAGACTCGCTAGAGGGATCCCATGGTATGGCGATATACCGCTCTACCACATCTCTCTCATAAACACCTAGCGGTATAGAGGTAAAAGCATGAACACAAAGGGGAAATCTACCAAGTCTTTAATAGAGGTTCAAGCCAGCAAGTTGAGACACATTTTCCAACAAGCTCTCACTTGATGAAGACTTACTGGCTTCCTCCAAACTTGAACTTAATGAAGATCATAGGCCCTAAGGGCCATCAAACTAGTACACCACTTGCACTTGTATGTGCTCATGAGCTTTGTCAATGCATCAACGACATTCCTCAAAGTATCCACCTTTTCCAGATTAACCTTTCCATCATCCACCATATCACAAATGAAATGATACTATACATCAATGTGCTTCGTTCTGGCATGGAAAGTGGGATTTTTTTCCAAATAAATAGCACTTTGACTGTCACAGTAAATTGTAATCTGCCCTACATTAAACCCAATATCTAAACATAAACGCCTAAGCCAAATGACTTCTTTGAAGGCGTGTGTTGCTGCCATATGCTTCACCTTTGTAGTAGATAAAGTGACTACAACCTATTGCTTGCTCATCCAACTCACTGCTCCACCAAATAACATGAAAACATATCCACTAGTGGACCTTCTGCTATCAATGTCCCCTTCCCAATTAGAATCCACATACCCACGAATACTAAGAGATCTTTGTGATCTTACCGAGTTGCCATGATAACACAAAGAAAACTCTGAGGTACCCTTCAAATATCTGAAAAACCTCTTCACAGCATCCCAATGTGGCCTTCTTGGGTTAGCCATAAACTAAATAAGAACTCCCATTTCTTGGGAAATGTCTAGCCTAGTACATACCATTACATACATTAAAATTCCAATAGCACTTGCATACGGTAACCTGGTCATGTCCTCCCTCTCAGCAGAAGACTTCGGATAGTCTTCAAGTGATAGCTTTGTTCCTTGCAACACAAGAACAACTAGTTCCTTGCAATTAGTCATTCCAAATCTCTCCAGGACAGCATTGATATACTTACTCTGGTTGAGCCAAAGCTTTCCATTTCCTCTATCCCTTTTTATTTCCATCCCTAGAATATACCTTGCTACACCCAGATCTTTCATTTCAAACTTT
>VDFB02373015.1:0-57709 GCA_007258455.2 Sequoia sempervirens | reverse complement strand
CTCTCCCTCTCTTAGGTCTCTCTCTCACTCACTAACTCCCTCTATCTCTCTCCCCTTAACCCTAAACCCTAAACCCTAAACCCTCTACCCTCTATCCTTAACCCTCCCTTCCTTTATCTCTCTCTCTCAAGTCTCTCCCTCCTAGCACCACTCCCTCTCTAAGGTATCTCTCTCTCTCTCACTAACTTTCTCTCTCAAGTATCTTCAATATGCTACCCCCTCTCCCTCTCTTAGGTCTCTCTCTCACTCACTCAATCCCTCTATCTCTCTCCCCTTAACCATAAACCCTTAACCCTTAAACCCTTAAACCCTCTACCCTCTACCCTTAACCCTCCCTTCCTTTATCTCTCTTCCACTTCCTCCCTCTCTCTCTCTCAAGTTTCTCCCTCCTACCCCCTCATCCCTAAACCCTCAACCCTGAACCCTTAAACCTTCTATCCTCTACCCTCAACACTCTTCCACTCTCCCTTCCCCCTCCTAATTCTCTCTCTCTCTCTCTCTCTCTCTCCTCCCTTTCTTCCCCCTCTCTCCTCTTTCCTCCCCCTCCTTTTCCTCCTATATTTCCCTCTATATATCTACCTCTCCATTTCCCCCTCTCCTCTCTCTCTAATTTCTCCCTCCTCCTTTCCTCCTCCTCCCTCTCTCTCTCTCTCCCTCCCTTCCCTCCCACCCTCTCTCTCCCCCTCCTTGTTCATCCTCTCTCTCTCTCCCCCTCTCCCTCTCTCTCTCCCTCTCTCTCTCTCTCCCTTTTCCTCTCTCTCCCTCTTTAGAAAATTACTATTGCCTTTTTGATAGGTTAATTATGATTTTATTAGATGGGTTATGAAGCACTTATTTCAAAAAAATATCTTTATGAAAGAATTATATTGGCATGAAATTAAATATTATTTGTATTCCAATGTAAAAACTACAAAGAATGGAAACAATTCTTTCAACATATAAACTACTATGTAGTAGTCAACTAAAATGAAAAAGCTTTCTCTATATTAGTTAGGATACACAGCTAAGAAAATGATCTAAAGTTACTTATTTATCCTAGAGGAACTAAGTATATAGTATAAAAAGAAAACCAACAAACCCACAACTACCTCAATTTTGAAGGAGTTTAGTTTTCTCCCATTCCTAATCTCGCTAATATTGTCTAATTATTTTAAAGAGAAGAAGGGTCATAACACAACTTTATTCAACCCAGTAAATAGCTTGGTTAATGAAACTTGACAAAAGCAACAAAACAATTGCTACATTTGGAATTTCATGTTGAATGAAGAGTGGTGACAATAATCTACTTCTATAGTTTAACAAACACTCATTTTATAAGAAGGCTTGACATTAGAAAGACAAGGCATACTTTATAGTTTAATGTAAAACACTATTATAGTTTTACCAACATATACTCATTGTATGCTCTGTATTTGGCTTCTAGTTAATGCAGAGAAAGAGAGATAGAGAGAGAGAGATAGAGATATATGGGAAGAGAAAGAGAGATGGAGATATATGGGAAGAGAAAGGGAAGAGAGGGAGATAGAGAGTCAATGGATAGGGATAGGAGGGAGAGATGGTGAGAGATAGAGAGGGGGAGGGAGAGAAAGGGATATAGATAGAAAGAGATAGAGAGAGGAGTGAGAGGGAGATAAAAAGAGAAATAGAGATAGAGATATAGAGTAGGAGAGATGGAGGGAGAGATGGATTGAATGAGAGAGAAAGGGGGGAGAGGGAGAGATAGCTCAATAGATAGAGGGGGGAAGAGGGAGTGACATAGATAGTGGGAGATATAGAGATATAGAGAGCGACAGGGAGAGATATATCAATCACCCTCCCTATATATCTATCTATTCATCCTTATCTCTTTATCTCTCTACCCCTCTCTATCTCTTTGTCTCCCTTTCTATTTGTATGCTTGTCATTATCTCCCTCTCTCTCTATATTTTCTTCTCTATATTTATCTTTGTCTCCTTAAGTGTGGAATGGGTACATTGAAGAGGTATTAAAGGAGAATTATCATATATTTAATCAAATGGCATGCTACCTTGAGCATAACTCCCCAAGGACACATGCCATCCTTGGATTGTTGACATGAAACAACCAATCAAAATTTAGTTTCTCTCTCTCATATTAATATATATTACTATTATATTAAATATATATTATATTAATTATATTTTGTATCATATAAAAATATACTTATTATTAATTATTAATTATAATAATGTTATATGTATTTAATAATTTTGTTAAAGAATATAATATATAATTATAATAAGTTGAATAATTATATTATTTATTATGTAAAATATAGCTAATATATTCTTAACTATATTGTAGAATATTAAAACCAAGCTAAATGGTGCCAAAATTTTGAACTTAATTAACATACTATAAAACCTAACGAAACCAGGTTGTAGCTCGTCAAATTGGAGAAGTGAAAGGTCAATACAAGCGTCGAGGAATATTTTGGAGTAGTGAAAACAGGGTCAATACTAGCACTAAGGAAGAGTTTGGAGTAGTGAAAACAAGGTCAATGCTAGTGCCGAGGAAGAGTTTGGAGTTAAAACAAGGTCAATACCAGCACCGATGAAGAGTTTGGAGGAGTGAAAACAAGGACAATATCAACATTGAGGAAGAGTTTGGAGGAGTGAAAACAAGGTCAATACCAGCACCGAGGAAGAGTTTGGAGTTAAAACAAGGTCAATACCAACTCCGACGAAGAGTTTGGAGGAGTGAAAACAAGGTCAATATTAGCACCAATGAAGAGTTTGGAGGAGTGAAAACAAGGTCAATACCAATGCCGAGTACGAGGTTGAGGGCACTCAGGGAAAATTGATGACCAAGGGGCAATGAGTACTATAAGTTTGGCACCCCCATTCTCTTTAACCTTCAATTTTCATGCCTAGTTTCCAAAGATCTTCTCATACATTGGCACCCCCATTCTCGTAAAATGGTATAAGATAAGTCATAAAAAATAAAATAGCTTATACATAACATATCCACCTACAATGCCATTCAAGCATTTTAATCAATTCCTTGAATTAAACCTAAAACAAGAATCATACAAACCACAACAATGAGATGAACGAAACAACCCTTGATCATTTTATTCAAAATTTAGTTATGCTTGTACAATGGAGAGACATGAGTTTGAATTAATCATATCAAATCAAATGCCAGTACTATCATAAAACATCAAATCCCCATGAATTCAAAACCTACTATAGAATGACTCAAAACCTAAATTGCATTTTCCCTAAAACCATCAGACTTTACAATTTGCTCTGCAACTTCATCTAGACTTGACCAAAAATATCTAACTTGCTAACCCGTACTTTTGGCCTTGAAATCCTTCTTCTAGAAAAAGGAGGAGCAAACAAGCATCGGGATAGAAAGCACACGTGTCACTAGCCAATTGGACCGCCTTATGATATTCCAAAAATTTGTTACAACAAAAATCTCCCCAAAGAATATTCTTGTTCATCTTGCCCACTGAGAATGGTTGATGCAACAACAAAAAACTTCAAGAATTCTACACCTAGACTGTCACCAAAAAACAAAATTGGAATCTGTTGTAACTGCAACAGTTGATTTGTCAACCGTTAGCGGTCTACTCCTTTTCACTCTTGCTCAGTTAAATATACATTTACCCATTTTTGGTACTCTTCATCAGTTGGCCAATCAAAATTGATCACCTCATTCACCTTGACACTATAAGGTTTGTACTTAACTGCCACCTGATTTGCTTCTCTTTCAAAAGACTCCAATAATGAGATGGTGCTAATTATTTTGTCCATATAGCTCACCAACAAATCATAATCTGAGTTACCCTATTTTTTTAGCGTTTTGTAGTCCAAACATGATATAAAGGGGCTCTTACACTTTTTTGTGATTACTGTACCTTGTGTAAGAGGCCCCATGGATACTGTTGTAATTGTAGGATGCATGAATAGGGTGTAGGATGAGAAATAAAGAAGGTATAGCTGTTTTCCTCAATAGTTTTGTGAAGAAAAGCATGTGAAATGAGAGGTTCAAGCCTAGGTTTCAACAAAGGGTGATCCCATAATAGTGGTTTACAATTTTTGGCCAAACTGGACACTGAAATTATTATTTTTAACTGAATCTTCACATTCGGGCACCTATAGCGGCTAAACTGTGAGGATTTGAAGATGGTGCAAACTAGAGTCTCATCAAATTTTGTCTGTAGATTCTAAAAATATTTTTTTCAAAATTTTTAGAATCAAATTGCATTTCTTTTTCCATCTCCCACGAAAACAGATTTTTTTCAGAAAACAACATTTTTAAAAAGTGACGCACACCGTATAACGCATAACTTTTTTTCCATGAAGGATAAAATTCTAATTCTTTCAAATTTAGATTTGTAACTCTGATATCTAATGCTTCCACTTGGTTAGATAGTTTTTTATTGAATATTTTTTCCTTAATCAAGTTTCAAAGTCAAACAAATTGCAATTCAGACACAGCGCGACTGTATAATGCATAACTGTTTTTGTATATGTCAAAATTTAATTTAATTTTTTTTGTTGGATCAAGGACTTCAATATTTGGTGCACTCATATTTTTCATTTTTTTTTTTTGATAATCTTCTATTTTTCCACATGTGAAGAACAAAGAAATTCATTTTCGATGAAAAGCCTATGTTTAATAAAACTTAAAAAACAAATACATAACAAAACCAAAACATATTAAAATTATATTCATTGGATAGCTTGTTCTGAGGAATACCATAATCATTTAAAATAAATTTTAAATGAATTCACTTGATCCCCCAAAAGCTAAATCAAAAGTGATTTTTTATCAGCATTTTGATAAGTGTAAAGGAGACACATTTATAGGTATGGTTTAAAACTAGCGAGGTTCTATCCAAGGGGTTTTCATCTAAGGTGATTTGATCAAACCATCTTCAATTGAATCCTTAAATGGAATCCTTTTAAGGCTTAAATCATTATATTTAAAAATATGTGATTTCAGCTAAAATTACCTCGTGAATTGTAAACCACTATTATGACAAAGAGACTCCCAAAACATGTATGGAGATCTGATTTTATGAATTTTTATCCATGTGCACTCCACGGGTTGTTTCAATTTAATATAATGATACACACACACACACACACACATATATATGTATGTATGTATGTATGTATGTGCATGTGTATATGTATTTTTAAATGTAAATGTAAATGCAATTACTGGATGCTCTCCTAGAATAATAAATGCAACATATCATTAAAGAAATTCATATCTATGTATATAAATGTGTATTTCTAAATGCAAGTGTAAATGCAAAGAGCATATGGTTTTGTAGTGTTATAGATACAACATATCCATAAATTAATGTAATTGAAATTCTATTAAAGTCTTCAATACATATAATATGAAACGACATCAAACTATTAAACTAATATGAGAAATAAATGAAAAACAAGAAATGCATATGTATGATTTGTAAATGTAGGTGTAAAATAAATAATAATGAAAATTATAAAATAATACAAGGAAAGGACTCTCCTCTTGGTAGTGATAACCTCCTCCACACAATAACCCTTAAAATTATGAATAGAGGAATATAATCTTTGAAGAACTCAAAGTTGATTCTCTCCTACCCGATGCAATTAGTCATTTTATCCTTACAAACATTTATAGTGATTACTAGAGGCACATAGACCAATTCTTCATAATAGAAGAATTTGATCATACTTTTCCAATGATGGCATTATGAGAAAACCTTAGGTTAAATGAATAATTCCTATCTAATTTCTTTAAATCATGTCCAACCGTATAAGAGAAGACCGTTGCTATGTGTACCTGGATACCATGGAGAAAGGCTAGTCTTTGGGCTATTTTATCAATCATCCTACCTTAAAACATACCAAAAATCTCCTAGCAATTAGACATAGGAAGATTTAATATGACTTAAAAAAAAATTATTGCCAAAGCATAAACTTATGATAACATAATTAGGCCTAGTACACACTCCCTTCCCGTTAACCACTTAGATATATGGAAATTAAATGTAAATTTGTTGCTATTTTTAGTCATGTAGGTGTCCAATAAACTACTTGGTGGTGTTTCCCTTCAAGTTTATTTACTTGAATGAAGAGAAAAAGTCCTTTGATTACAATTAGAGAATACATTTGAGGCCTTAGTTGTGTAACTGGTGGGCCATAGTCACATTTAACACTTGTTACAAAGCTTGGGAGTTAAAACGTTTAGTAGATTTGATTTGTGATGGACACATTTGGATGGTAGTAACAATAGCTTGCAATCTATCAAGACTTGATTACCTTATAACCTATGAAATTCTATTGATGAAATGATAGATTAATCATAATGTCACCTTGGGATCACATCACCATGAAAGAACTTCATCCAACATCCTTATGAGTGTAGGTACCACCAAATAGGTATTTTTCAAATTTGTCTCCATGGAGCCAGGGAAATCTGGCAGAAGAGGAAAGCGAGACATGTAGTAGGTCTAAAAGAGGGAGATCAACTAGAGGTCAAAAGATTAGAAGAAAATTATGTAAATGCATGGAATTTTTTCTTGCTGAAGGGGGGTCATGTTCTTATGATGATGAGAGCATAAGAAACATAGAGGTACCCTTGAGGTACAAACATCTACGGAAACAATGGGTACCCAAGGAACTTCCTCCAATAAACACTAATTTTTGTGTCAATGAGAGGATATATCACATAGCACCATCATCATTACATGGTTTGGGCCTATTTTGCATGGATGACATAAAGGCTTGTTACGAAAAAGTTACTAAATTGATGAGTATGTCGACCATTACGCTTACAAAAGATTGGATGCAATTGGTTTATATATGAAGTACATGTAGTATGCACTATCAACAAATTATATATACAACTAAAAAGATATGATCAAAATAAAGGAGTGGCTATGTACATTGACAGAAGGCCAAAAGCATCAGGGAATATTGTAGGGTTCATAAGCAGTACATGACTTGGGTCAACAAATAAGCAACCCAATTGCATATTCGAGGCGCGCGAGGGAAACCGTGTATTCGTATGTGCGATAAAGTCAATAATTGCAGGGGAAGAGTTGCTAATTGATTACAATTTGAATCACTTAGTTACAAACACGGTTACTATGGGGGTGGTACGCACTATGTACCATTTTACCCAACCTCCAATTAATGACTCCAATATACCATTTTATTCTTATGTTTTTTTGGTAAGTCTATTGGTTTCATTTCAGTAATGTTTTTTTATATTTAATTTTTGTCACAATAGGACATTGATCGTACGAAGAATGCTCTGGCCCAAAGCATAGATCGCGATGTATCTTCAGGCGCTTCTACCTGATAGGTTTACCTCATTATAATTGTACAAATTAGATACAAGAAAAATGTTTTATTATTATGCTTTTTTCATAAGTTTTTTGGGTTAATTTTTATAATGTTTTTAATATTCTTGTTGCAGTCGATTGATTAGGGAAAGGCACCAGTAGTAGAGGAGAGCATCCATAGTGATTTGCAGTCAATATTTTGTGATGATGACATCTCTTATTCATCAAACCATCTCGATACGATAAAGAAGGTCCAAAAAAAATGCAATCAAGAAATGGTTAAGTTGATGTTCATAGTGCCTCAAACAGATGAGATAAAAGAGAGGGTTAAAATATTGAAAGAGAGATTACAAAAATTGCAAGTTGTCATGAGGTCTTTAATTATAACATAAGTTCATTCATGGTTTTATATTTTGTACTCTTTTATGTCATGAACTAAAATATGTGTTGGTTTTTACAGGGTTATTTGCCTCCTCATGATGCTCTTGGCCATGATCAGGGTACTGCAAGTGCTGCCTAAGGAGTAGGGGTTGGTACAAGTATTGACCCTGAACTTCCTACGCATACATCACATCATCTGACCCCATCATCCATGTCTATATTGTTGTCTGAAATGTCGGCAACACATACCATGCAGGAATCTGTTAATGCACCCTCTGGCAGCAAACACATTCCAGAACATGTGTCAGGACATGTACTTGGGGATGCAGAGGCCACTAGTACTAGTGATGTTTTAGCTTCATTTCTTGGATCTTCCCGTATTACTAGTATGGGAACATTTCTGGTCACACTTGTGGTGACTGAGGATTTCATTCCCATAAAGATAGAGAGGGTCCCAGGTACTTTAAAATGTTTTAATTATTATTATATATAATCCAATTTAAATTTACTTATTGATCGCTCTTTGTAGACTATTGATCCCACGATCATTTTGCAGGAAATAATGTTTTTTATAAACATCTAAGTGATATTACATTGGAGCTCTTTGGGCCCACCATACGTACATAGTGGAATGCCAAAAATCAAGATTTAAAAGATGAGCTCATTAACTGTTTAGTTGTGTTGTTCGGTGATAAAACATTCAACTGAACCAAGGTCCTTTAGAAAGTTGGTACCTATCTAAAGTATGTGAGGGAACAATATAGGTCACATTTAGAGAAGAAAAAAAAGTACGAGCTTCCCCCCATGATTCCAGAGAGGGAGTGGAAGGACCTGATGTTAGATGGAAAAGGAGAAGGCTGAAAAGAAAAAAGGAAAGACACCACCGGGCAAAGGAAGGTATGTGATACTATCAACAATGTAATTATATACTGATTACTCTTTCCTTTTACATAATCTAGCTTATTTCAAATTTTTCATAGGTTGCCCGACACATCGAAGGCAACAAAGTTAAGACTAGAAAAACACAGGCAGCACAAACTTGGCTTTGGTGGTTATATGAAATTAGCTGCACAAATTGTAAGTATCAATAAATGAAATATAGTATCCAAATAATAAATTGAAAACAATTTTGGTTTTATCACACCATAGAAGCAAAATTCATGATCTTGTGCAAAATGTAGGGCTCTGAATTCAACAAAGTTCCTGCAGAAGATGACCTGAAGATTGCCTTCCAGCAAGGCTATGGAGCTGTGGCTGAACGCCTAAGAGTCTTGACTGGACAAACACAACCTTCCACTACATCCAACATGCAGGTAAATAAATTCAATAAAGTTTATTTGAAATTGAATACTTGTGCAATCCATAGCAACATTAATCATCTGGGGAAAAAATCGGCAAACCAAAAGTTCAGGATTTTTTGAAAAAATGGGGAAAAAATGGGGAAAAGATCGGGAAAAAATTGAATTTACAAAAAATTGAAGAAAAACAATCAAAAACTACTTTAAAAAAAAATTAATGACATTTCCATTGCATACAAACATTGAGAGTAAATAAAATACAAAGTTCAATCCATGAATTATAGAAAATAGATTTTTGTCAAGTTATATTCATATTGTTGATTACATTGCACGAAAAACACACTACAACCGCGATAAATACGTAGTACAAGCCATGCTACCACATTTGCATACACGCCTACCAAAAGCATTTTATCAAATAGTTCATCAAGCTTGTCAAGTATGGCTAAAAGCTTCCAAAATAGTTGCTTTTGAATGCTATGGATGCTGGAAAAATCTATCAAAGCATAATAGTAAGCAATAGCATATACAGGTAATGAATTATTTTAAAAGCTTAAAGAAATGTGGTCTCATGGTGATGGAATGCCATGACAATCCATAGCAATTTATTGTCATGGCATTCATTATGGTGCATTCCATCACCATGAGATCACATTTCTTTCAAGCATTTTTTCAAATAGTTCACTACCTTTCATGCTACCACATTTTCATACGTCTACCAAAGCATTTTATCAAACAGCTTCAATGCCTTCATGCTATGGCTATTGGCTAAACTCCAAAATAGGTGCTTTCAACAAGCTTATGGATTACCAAAGCATAATAGTAAGCAATATAGAAAAAGGAAGTGAATTGTTTGAAAATTCTGTTGAAAGAATGGGAAATCTTCATGGGTGATGGAATGCCATGACAACTGTAGAAATTTTCTTGTCATGGCATTCCATCACCATGAGACTACATTTCTTTGAGACATTTTTTTCAAGCAGTTCACTGCCTTGTCTATGCTACTGCATTTTTCATACATGTCTACCAAATCATTTTATCAAATAGTTCATTGCCTTGCTACTATGGCTAAAAGCCTAAAATAGGTGATTTCAAACAAGCTATGGATGCTTGGAAAACATCTATCAAAGCATAATAGTAAGCAACAAGCCATGGTCTCATGGTTTTTTTGTGCAAAAATCAGCTTGATTTTATTCACGTTTTTTGGCTATTTTGCAGTTTGAAATGAAAAATAATCATTGACCAAAAAGTCAACGATTTTTTCAAAAAATTGGGGAAAAAATGGTCTAGCCTGTAGATTTTTTAAAATCGTGATTAATTGGGATTTTTTTGCAGATTTATGCTTCTATGAACTACAATCTATTCAATATTAATTTCCACCATAAAGTAATTACATGCCTATTTGTTTTAAACATTCAAGCAATGATAATACTGCACATGACATTAGAATGCAGCCTGGTGAGGGTGGAGCACAACCTGCAAATGAAGGTCATGGTGTGCATCCCGATACTTTAGAGCATGTAGAGTGTGATCAACATGTTGAACATGATCAGGAAGATGATGTGGCCCCATCAGGTAAAAAGGACCTCTAAAGTTATTTTAAACATATTTAATTGCAATTGGTGTATTAATTAATGTAACCTTCTGTGTTTCAACTTTAGAGCATGTAGAGCATGATCAATGTGTTGAGCATGATCAGGCTAGAGAAGATCAGGAACATGATGTGGCCCCATCAGGTAAAGAGGACCACTCTCATGTTGTCTTAAACACATTTAATTTCAATTGATGTATTAATTAATGTAGCCTTTCGTGTTTCAACTACAGATCAGGATTTAGAGGGTGTTCAACATGTTGAGCATGAGTCTATAATAAAAGTTAAGAACATGATGTGAATCTACCGTAAAGAGAACCACTCTAATTTTCTTTTAATTAATCAAATAATTGTAACAATAATAATAAACATATCAATTTAACATTTCTTTCTTATTCCAATAAACCCCCCTTGCATCAGCATCCACATCATGAGCATGCATCTATCAGGCATACATTAAGATCACAAGTAGATGGAATAAAAACTAAAGGGGGGACAAATATTGATTTAGAAAACGATACTCCACTTCACTTTATGTAGCTTTTAAAAAGAAACAAAAAAAAAGGTGATTGTAATCATATCATGACAACCATATTTTTGATAATATGTAAAAACTGAAAGAATGAATATTATATGTTA
Organism: Sequoia sempervirens; assembly: GCA_007258455.2. NCBI lineage: Eukaryota > Viridiplantae > Streptophyta > Pinopsida > Cupressales > Cupressaceae > Sequoia > Sequoia sempervirens. The sequence goes on along the minus strand of VDFB02373015.1, from coordinate 46,479 downwards.
ATGAATGAATGTGAATATGTTAATTAATGAATGCTATATGTTAATGAATGAATGTTATATTTTATTAATGGATGAATGAATGAATGTTATATGTTATTAATGGATGAATAAATGATTAATGTTATATGATTGGGTATGGGGAATTGAGAGTGATGTGAGGGGGGCGGGGAGGGCCAAATGAGCTTCCACTGTCACGTGGTTGGCCTTGTTAAGTAGAGAATATTAAACTATACTCAAAACAAAAAGAAGCTCAATAAGGTAATGCACTTTTCAATATAAGAAATGCATCGTTTGAAGCATCAAACCAATATGCAATCTATATGTATGATCAGTCGTCAGTCTCCGCAATGGTACATTTCCACGAATATATAATTTTTTTTTAAAAAAAAAATTTGCTTCTTCATCGCAATTTCGACGATAACCACCAACGAATCAACAGAAAGGCTCGACGAAGTTTCTATAGCTACGACGATGATTTCGTCGTAACTCCCTACCCATTTCGTCACCCTTCCGATGATATTTTGGCTTTGCTACCACACTATGCCCTGCCAATTTCGTCAAAATTTTAGTGTTCTTCTGACGCTACTCCTTGCTAGTTTTGTCCCAACCTCGACGAACTTTTCGCGTTGTTTCGACGCTGCTTCTTGCTAATTTCGTCGCACTTTCAACGAAATTTTGGCGTTCTTTCAACGCTACTACTCTACTATTTTGTCGCTATTTCGGCGAACGTTCCATGTTGTTTCCACGCTACTGCTTGCCCATTTCATCGAACCGACGATGAACTTCTGGTATAATTCGTCGGTGGATAAAAAAAGGATTCGTCGATATTCTGACAAAATCCTGAGGTATTTCACGATGCTGCCGACCGAAAATTCTTTGCCGTTATTTCGACATTTAATTTGTCGTCGGCATTGCGATGAAAAAATAGCGACAGAAATATTTTCGCCATTGTGTCGATCTTCTGACAGAGATTTGTCGAACGATCGACGAATGCCCGTCGGAAAATGGTGTCAAATCCAGTAGTGCATCATTCTGAATTGGCCACCGCCACTGCCACCAAGGAAAAATGTGGCCAATCAATATAGCATCACGTTGCAAGTAGCACAAAAAACCTATCAAAAGGAATATTAGCAATTTCAAGTGCAACAAACCCAAAACATGCAATTTGCACAACAAGCTGCTTAACAAGTGCAAGTTGCCCAAGCAGCTCAAGTCACACAACAAGTGCAACAAGCAAAACAACCATAGCAGGTTTCTCAATCCCAAGCCCTATTACAACAACAACAAGTTTCCCAACTTGTGCAAGCAACTCAAGCCACACAAGCTACACAAGTCGTACAAGCTACCCAACAAGCACAAGCTCAGGCTCAAGCTCAAGCCCAATATCAAGCTCAAAAAGTGCAAGCACAAGCTCAATACTAGGCACAACTACAAGCAACCCAACACCAAGCATATCAGCAAGCCCTGCAATAGTAGCAAGCATACCAAGAAGTAGCATTACTAGCCCAAAAATAAGCATTGTTGGCACAGCAACAACAAGACAAACAACAAGCATTTATGGAACAACAACAGCAAGAACAACAACAAGCATTGTTGGTGCAACAACAGAAATAAAAACAACGAGCGTTATTGGCATAGCAACAAATGTAGGCATATTAGCAAGCCTTGACCGCACAGTAGAGCTTGCAACAAACTCTCAACACTCCACCATCACTCAAACAAATCTGCCACTTCAAAACACATTCACTCCACCCCCTAATCTACAAGACGATGTGACAGCACAAATCAAATTCCTCTTGCAGCAATTGCTCGACCTTCAATCAAGGAAAACCACCAAGACACCAAGAAACTTGTGTCCCTATCCATTTGATAGGAGCCTTGCAATGGTACCATTCCCCAAGGGGTTTGAAATCCCCAAATTCAATAAATATCATGGGACAAGAAACCCTAAAGATTACATCAGGAAATTCCAAGTACATTACATGGAGGTCACATATGACAATACATATTTGATGCGGCTACTCCATCGAAGTTTGGTTGGAAATGCCATGGAGTAGTTCTCTTGCCTACCTCCTGGAATCAAAAAGTTCCAAGAGATCGTCGACTCATTCATAAAAAATTACACCTTCAATATCGGTATGGATGTTAGTCTAGAGGAATTGTCGGCTCTTAAACAAGCTAAGGAGGGATCATTTGCTTCCTTCTTGCAACAATGACAATCCAAGGCCACTAGGAGCAAATGGACCATGCCTAAAGAACAACAAGTTTGCACCATTATTGCTAACCTTGACAAAACCTTGGTGTTCCATCTTAAGGTACAATGTATCACCACTGATGACCAATTGATCCCCAAGGCACTCAACATCAAACAAGCCCTTATTGCACAAGGGGGAACACCTACATATCCAGAACATCAAAGAACTGCCCATCCACCAGCTATAATGAGAAGCCTTGAAAGTCGGAAAGGAACAAAACTGTCACAAATGATGGTGTGGTGGACGCCAAGGTTGTAATCAATAACCCCAAGTGAAACCACCATAGTATAATGAGAATCACCTTTGTGATTTTCACAAAATCAAGGGGCATACCACTACTAGTTGCATGAGGTTGAAAAATATGATCCAAGATCTCATTGATGAAAAGATCATAAATGTTAGAATTGGCTATGGCTGCCAAGATCTTGAGACCAAATGGAAAGCACAAAAGAGAGAGATGAATATGAAAAGAATAAACTATATTCAATGTCAATGATATGAGATGATTGTTTACAATGAGAGATACCTTGGTTCTATAGCCAAGGTGAGATGTAATATGTCATACGATTATGACAAGTGTCTTAATCATATGACATGAGACAACTAATAATACTTACCTAGGTTCACATGTAGTAGCTATCAACAACTAATGACAACTAACACCTTCTAGAAAGATTCCTTCCTAGGACCTAAGTAAACTTAACATGGGTAAATAAGTCCCCTAGTAATGAATTAACTAGGTAAAATACATTATTTACACCAACACCCCCTTCAAGTGCAACTTAGGGAGTAGCATATTATTATGCAAATGACATAATGATGCAAGAATGGGTGCCGGATACTAGGCCATGTTAGGTACCCATATACAATGCAAATAAAATGCAATGCAATCTCTCACAAATGGAGAAAATGAGAAAACCCAGTGGGACAAAACTCCTCCCCAAAAGAGAGATGAAATACAAAGAGAAATCTCTCAATGATGCATGAGAAGGTAAAAATCCCATGTGAGGAAAAAGACCCCCCCATAAGAGAGAAGTAGAAGAGAGACAAGTTAGCCCCCCCTCAATGTTGAGTCTCCTGCAATGATGGTAGAAGCTCGACATTGAATGTATAAGATGATCCAATCTCACCGAACAACATTCCTCCTCTTAGGAAGAAACAAAACCCTGGATGTATGCAGGATGTTAGGAATATGGATAATGTATGATGTCTTTGAAGCATGCTCAAGTGTCTCCATGTCGATACCAAAAGCTAACACACTCCAAACAGACGTTCTAGGCCACACTGCTGAAGAGGTCAATCCAACATCTAGTAGAGATTAATGTAGAACATGATCCAAAGACAAAGATATCCCCTCTAAAGATAAAGAAGCCTCCTCCAAATGTTGTCCAAAAGAATCCACACTCACGCCAAACTACAAAGAATGATCATGTAGAGAATGAACAAGAGGGTCAAGGTGTTCCCTCACAACAACTGAAGAAGGAGCATCTTCAACATAGAGAAGATGAATGTCATCGATGATGTCTCCCAAATCTGCAAGATGAGACTTCATGAACAATTCTGAAATACCTATCAAGAAGCCATCCAAAGTAGACAAATATGAAAGAAAATTAGGATGATGTATGTCCTGTTGCACTGAATCACAAGGAACCCAAGTTGTGGAATCACAAAAATCATCAACTACAATAGTAGATAGAGGAGATGAAATGCATGACTCAAGAACTAGATCTAATGTGAGAACTCCCAAGTTCAAGAAGCCAAATGTCTCCTCTGAATCATAGTTCATATGATCAACAGTCAAAGGAACAATTTCATCATCAGAAGCAAAATTCGCAAAGGTATACAACCAAGATGAATGGTCAACCACACCAGTAGCAATGATCTTTCTAGTCTCAAAGTCTCAAATGATGACCAAATCAGCTATGAACTCCCCAGTTCTCCCATCTACACCATGTGTAATCTGATATATGAAAAGAAGATTGTTCATCAAATCACAAAAACACAACACATCCTAGAAAGTCTTGTCCCCAAAACTAATAGATCCCTTCCCTGTTATACTCATGTATGTATTGTTTCCCATCAAGATAAGAGACATAGTACAAGGCTGAAATAAAGAGAAGATAGTCTGTGAAGATGCCATATGATGAGAAGCTCCTAGACCTAAAAGATCACAAAGAGCTTGTCCTTTATATCCTGATGTAGATGCTTGACCTTTGTCCTTTTTAGACTTTGTTGAAGTAGAAGGAGAAGAAGGTGATTCAGACATTCTAGAAGGAAAATCAATGTGATTATTTTTTAGAAGATGCTTCAACTCATCAATATCCTTCTTATAACAATAGTGTTCTTCATGTCCATCCTTCTTGCAATATGCACAAAAAATCCTCTCCTTCTTAGATGATTCTCCTTTCAATGAGGATGATGATTTTTTCTTTGCTTTCTTTTGTTTCTTATTTGATTATGATTCTTTCACCAACAATGCCTGAGATTTAGAAGTCTTGATGAGACCCATTGAGATAAGCTTTTGTTGCTCATGTATCAACATCTCACAAAATGATGCAAATGAAGGTGTAGTATATGCAAACCCCATAGTCAATCTATGAGTATGAAAGCTAGAAACAAAAGAAGCATAATCAGGACTAGGTTTTTTCATTGTATTGTAGACCAATTAAATGTCCTTGTTATCAATTACACATGCTTTACATTGCTCTCTTAGATCATTAACCTTAGTGATGTAGTCTTGGATGTTGTCAAATTTCTTAGGATCAAGGCTCGTCAATCCATTATCAATCTGATAGCCTCTTACTTCATCTGTAGTACCATACAATGTTTTCAATTTTTCCCAAGCTTCATGAGAATTTTTACATGATTCAATTTGGAAAAATAAATCTTAAGAAACAAGTCTACGAAGACACCCAAGAGATTTGGTATGTTTAATCATCCATTTTAACTTTTTATCTACATTTTTAGGTTCAGGTACCTTATCTTCAACATATAGAGAGTGACCTTCTATCATTAGAATACTCCATGCATTTTGATGCCATGTTGAATAATTATATGATGTGAGCAAAGTAACCTTAGAATGATCTGTGAAAATGAGAGAGCACAAGCAAACAGATCAAAGCAATACACCAAGGGAACCCCCCCCCCCAAATCACTCAATCAAGAAATCCCCCAAGCAATATCTAATTTGGCACTTTACGTTTAGTGAGTTTATAGTTGCTAGATGCCAAAAATAGCAAGCTAGACTTGATCTTAGTGCTTACAGATGCCAAAAAAGGCCATAGAATCAAGTATAATTTTTGGTACAAGATGAGATCAATCTAATCATACCACTAATAAGTACACAAAAAATCATTCACTTTCAAAAAGAATTGCACCCAAAAATGTTACCGTAGGAGCAAGATATGAGCTTTTGAAGTTCTAAAAATGAGGATGAAGCAAAAGCACCTATGAAAATCTGAAATTTCTGGAAAAAACAGACACCAAAACCAAAAAATAATTGCACCACTATGAAGAGCATGAAAAAATATCCCAAATCAAAAAAAAAATTTGAAAAAAGGAGCCAAAATGAGCAAGATATCTGCATTTGAAAATTACCTTCCAAAATGAAAATGCAAATGAGAGGGTGGGAAAAAAAATTAGAAACTGTTGACATCAGTGAGTCATGCAATTAAAATTGATGGCTTGGTGCTCGTTAAAATAAAAAATCCCCTGCCAGAATCTTCGCTAGAATATTCCTTTTCCAACGAAATATTCTCTTGCCGATTATATTTGACCACCGGGCAAAGAATGTGGGGCAATTTTTTATTGAGGTGTTCAAAGGGCATGGTGGAGGGGTCTGCTTGAAGTGGTCAGATTTTTAAAATATCACCACCAATCCAAAATTTGACTACCGGATTTCTGTAATTGTTGCTGCCAATTTATTGATGTCGGCCATTTCTAAATGCATTGTCTGCCAATTTTTCTTGCTGGAAATCTTTTGAGACTGTCGTATTTTGAGTTTCAACTGCTGGTATATCACAGGTCTTTTCGTGGCCACGTGAGCCTCTAGGTGGCCGCCACGTGGCATACGTGTGGCCCACCTATACCAACCACATGTACACTACAACAGGTATGGTTTTGCAAAGTCTGCAGACAAAAATCTTTTATTTTTATTTTTTATATTTTTTATTTTTACAATGATTTTTAATAAAACCTTTTCAAATCCAAAAACTACAAAATGTTTTTTTACAAAATATTCAAAAATTATTTTTATTAGCAGAAAATATAAAAAAAAAATTGAAAAAAAATGCACTGTCGCAATGATGATGCCCTGGGGGCCGTACGGCTCCCTGGGCAAAAAAATTTTGCCTCACCGAACAATTGCTCCAATTTGGACGATTTGGAAGTCAATCTTAGGGTTTTTGGCCCTTCTAGACACGATGGAAGGGTCGAATTTGACCCAAAATGCTCCAAAATTGTAGCTGCCTTCTAGATCTGGCAACCACTCTTCAACTTCAAACCCTCATAGATTTGGCCTTGTATGCTTGATTTGGACGAAACAAAAGGAAAAATCAACTTTCTTGAACCTTCCAAATGCAATGGTGTGATTGGATTTGCACCAAAAAACTCTGATTTGAACTTTCAATAAAGAACCAAAACTTGAACTCCCCAAAATCTAGTATCTCTCTTTAGAAAAAGACTCTCTAATGGCACCCAACCTACTTTGATAGCTAGAATTGGCTATGGCTGCCAAGATCTTGAGACCAAATGGAAAGCAAAAAAGAGAGATGAATATGAAAAGAATAAACTATATTCAATGTCAATGATATGAGATTATTGTTTACAATGAGAGATACCTTGGTTCTATAGCCAAGGTAAGATACAATATGTCATACAATTATGACAAGTGTCTTAATCATATGACATGAGACAACTAATCATACTTACCTAGGTTCACATGTAGTAGTTGTCAACAACTAATGACAACTAACACCTTCTAGAAAGATTCCTTCCTAGGACCTAAGTAAACTTAACATGTGTAAATAAGCCCCCTAGTAATGAATTAACTAGGTAAAAGAATTTATTACACCAACAATAAATGTTGAGCAATTAGTTGGAAATCATGACTTAAAAATATGCATGAATCTGATGCTAGATCATAACCAAGGGAATAACCATGGGAAACAAAATTATGCCAATGTGAACCACGTGTATGACCATGTTGTATCTCTAGAAGAAATGGTCACTGTCATTAATATCAAGGGAAAAGCTGATTGTGGAGTCACCACATGTGGAGGCAAAATCACCATCGTTGGACCACCACAGCCATCTAGGGAATCCATCTCAAATCCAAAATCTATTCCTCATGGCTACAATGTCCTAGACTAGTTGAAGGAAACTCTCGCTCAGATCTCCATCATGGAGTTGCTAAAGATATTGCCTGCACACAAAAAAAAATCTAGAGGAAGCATTGGCTTCAGCCACCATCTCTGTGGATCTAGATGCTAACCAGTTCCAAGCTATGGTCAGAAATATCACCACCCCAAGTCTCCTAACATTCTCTGATCAGTAATTTCCCTCCCAACCATCTCATAATAGTGCTCTTCATCTTGAAGTCCTGGTTCATAAAAAGAAAGTCAAAAGGGTCTTGGTGGATGGGGGTGTAGGTCTTAATATTTGTTCCCTCAAATTAATAAAAAATCTAGGATTCTAATATGATGCCATTGAAAAGGGTAAGGGCATCACAATTAGAGCTTATAATGATCAAGAAAGAGTGTCTCAAGGCACTATCCAACTCCCTATCCAAGTAGGTCCATCCATTATGGAAACAACATGTCAGGTCCTTGACCTTGATTTACCCTATAACATTCTCCAAGGGCGTCTATGGATCCACTGGATGCAAGCAGTCGCTTCCACCTTCCACCAGTGCATTATGTTCCCATACCAAAATTAGGAGGTCACTATTCATGGTGATCTCGAGCCCTTTCCCTACTACAAGAGCCTAGAAGCAAAATATTACAAAATCCCCCAAGTTTCAAAGAATGATGAAGGCCCCACCACTCCATATGTAGACCCAGCTACATTGGCCTCCACTTCTGAGAAAAAGACACTTGCCATCCCTAACATATCTGAAGTCAAGGTCATTATCTAGGACAATGGGTGTGGGAATTACAAAATGAAGAAAAGTGCTTTTGTCATAGGAGAGTTAGCTCAGTCTCCAAGGACCCATGGGCAACCCCAACCAGCTAAAACATTGTCCCATACCTTCAGAGAAAATCCCTCTAGATTCAAGTTTTGGGGAGATCTAAGTCAGGAAATAGTCAATTAAAGGGACATATCCAGTCTCCTATATCAAGATGAAAGGCTTGTGTCTGATCTTCTAATGGATGAAAGCAGCAAAGGCCTACAAATGATGCTCGGTATGGGCTATGATAGAAGAAAAAAACTTGGGAAAAATGATAATGGCCTATTTGAACCCCTTGTTGTTGAGAAGCGAATAAAAAATCTTGGACTTAGACGTACCCCTCTGAAGGTGACCATACTTGGAAAGGGTACCTCAGTTAATAAGGTCAAAACTCCCCCTCAAAAATTAGCATCCACCCTTCAATTACCCATATCCATAAGTCGAGTCATAGACAACTTTACCTTTGACATAACTGATGTGTGTAGTAGTGATGAGGATCCCATAATAGACTTGCCTATGCTTTTCAAGGATTCCTCCCTACTTATGATTAGTACCTTGTATTTTGAAACCAATGACCATCAAACCCATGAAATTAACTTATTCTACCCCTGGCTCATCGATTACAACCAATGAGCATCACCAATTCTAGACACATTCAAAAATGATGAGGTGCTCTCAAAATTCATGGGAGTGTGGAACATGGTACCATATAGAGATCACAAGGTAGGGTTTGACATCTTACTGGACACACAAGCTTATTATGGGGAAACAATTGATTCCTTTAGTCACAAAAGTGAAAATTTGAGAATAATCTCTAGGTCCTTAAGTGAAAATTACACTACAGCACTCTTTGACCTAAAAATAGTAAAAATAAAAGATGTATCCAATGGTGACAACCTCTATGAGGCACTAGGTGATGAAGGATTCAATCTTTTTCTCAGTGTAATTCATCAAGAGAAGTCAGCACTCATAGAAAAAAAATGTAATCCAGTCAACTTGGGAACAGAAGAACAATCACACATAACATTCTATGCAGAGTCACTTCTCACAAAAGAACAGGAACTTCTAGTTGTGTACTTGAAAGAAAGAAAGATAAACTTTGCATGGACCTATGTTGACATGCCTAGGCTTGATCCAAAATTTGTGGTTCATCACCTAGTTGTAAACCTTGAAGTTAGACAAAAGCTCAAAAAGATGCATCCCCAAATTGCATTGTTTCTCAAAATGGAATTGCAAAAGCTCCTAGATGCAGGGTTCATACGACCGATAGATTATCCAGAGTGGATCTCAAACCTTGTACATGTTTCAAAGCCCACTGGGGGCATCCATATCTACACAGACTTCAAATAGCTCAACAAGGCATGTCCCAAGGATGACTTTCCACTACCAAACATTGACATGATTATGGATATGACAATAGGACATGAGATGCTATTTTTAATGGACATATTCTCAAGCTACAACCAGATCATGATAGAAAAAGACAACCAGCACAAAACAACTTTCACTTGTCCATGGGGGACATATTGCTAGAGTATGATGTCATTCAGGTTAAATAATGTGAGAGCAACCTATCAGAGGACCATGACACTAATATTTCATGACATGATCCACAAAACTATGGATTATTACGTGGATGATATATTGGCCAAATCCAAGAAAAGATGAGATCATATAGCCAAATTTGGATCCATTGTTGATAGGTTGGAGGAATACAAAGTTAGACTCAATCCAAAGAAGTGTGTCTTTAGAGTATAGTCAGGGAAGCTCCTCGGGTATATAGTGTCTATGAGAGGGATTGAAATAGATCCTGCCAAGGTCAAAGCAATCCTTGAAATGGAGGCACCCAAGACACTGAAACAACTAAGGGGCCTACAAAGAAGACTCTAGTTCATTCGTTGATTCATAGCACAACTAGTAGAAAAGGTTGTCCCCTACTCTCATCTACTCCACAAGGGGGTAGCATACAAGTGGGATGAAAAGTGTGATTAGGCCTTCAACAAGATTAAGGAGTACTTACTCACACCGACAATCCTCATGCTACCAATTCCAGGCAAACCCTTTATCTTATACGTATCATCAATAGTGGAAGCTCTCGATGCTCTCCTAGCACAGCATGATGAAAATGGAAAAGAGAGCTATCTATTATATCAGCAAAACCATGGTGGTCCATGAACTAAACTACACATCTATTGAGAAAGCATGTCTAGAAATTGTATTTTCAGCACAAAAGTTCAAGCATTACATTCTAGCCCATCAAATAAAACTCATCACAAAGATAGACCCCCTTAAGTACCTACTCTCCAAAGAAACACTTACAGAGCAGACAACAAAGTGGGTTATGATCCTCACCTAACATGACATCGATTATGTGGAATACAAGGCCAACAAAGAGAAAGCAATTGTAGACCAATTGGCAGAGGCACTAATCTACTCAGAGAACCCACTTATCTCAAAATTCCTTGATGAATCAATCTTCAACTTAAGTGTAGTGGATCACTGGAAAATTTATTTTGATGGGTCCTACACACAACATGGATCGGGGGCAGGCATCTTCTTATCACCCCACAAGGAGACTACATTCCAAAATCATCCAAGTTGTCATTCCCTTGCACAAATAGCATAGCAAAATATGAAGCTCTTGTCAGAGGGCTAAGAATAGTAGTGTAATGGAAAATAATGGCACTAAAGGTCGACGAGGATTCATAGCTCATAATCAATCAAGTCAATAATGAGTAGTAAACAAAAGATGACAAGTTGACTCCATACAAGAGATTGGTAGAAAGTCGTAAGAGATTCTTCATTGATATCACATTTGAGCAACTACCAAGAAAAAACAAAAGAGCAGCGGATGCAATGGCTATAATCGGATCACTCCTAGATGTCCCGAACAGTGTCCCAAAGCAAGAATTCCCCATAGAGTAGCTTCTCATGCCCAACTTTGAGGTATTAGAGTCTGAATTTGTGTATGAAATCATTGGTCTCGATGATCCCCAATACCATGATATATACACTTATCTGAGAATAGGAGTCATCCTCACCTACATAACCTCAAACCTCAAGAAAGCCTTTGTCAAAAGTCATCCTGGTTTGTCATCCTAGGAGATACCCTTTACCGTAGAAGCATTGAAAGAACCCTATTACATTGTTTAAATGTTGAGGAATCCTTGACCACCTTAACTAAGGTAAATAACAACATTTTTGGTTCACACTCGAGTGAAATGACCTTGGCCAAGAAATTGTTGAGGATAGGGTACTATTGGCCTACCATGTAAATAGAAGCACATGATTTTGTCAGAAGGTGTCTACAATTTCAGTAACATGGAGATCTCATCCATGCACTAGCTCAAGAGCTCCACCTGATTGTTACACCTTGGCCCTTTTCACAATGGGGGCTTGATCTCGTTGAAAAAATCACCCCCACCTCATCCAATGGACATAAATTCATCATCACTGCCACTGATTACTTCACAAAGTGGGTAGAATCCATTCCTATGACTTACATCACTAGAAAGAAAATATCAAAGTTCATCCTAAACTACTTAATTTGCAGTTATGGTGTCCCCCAAGCCATTATCTCATATAATGGGACACCATTCAAGAACTAGGATGTTCACAACCTATGCCAAAATTTTAAAATCCAATATTGATTTTCCACCCCGTACTACCCCCAAGGAAATGGCCAAGTTGAGGCTACAAACAAAACTATCCTGAAAATACTCAAGAAAACAATCAATGAAGTTGGTCGTGATTGGCAACTCCAATTGAATCCCTCCCTATGGGCCTATCAAACAAGTATCTACACACCAACAGGTGTCACCCCCTTCTCCCTAGTCTTGGATCAGAAGCCATATTACCCATTTAGATTGAGCTCTCATCCCTAAGAATATCATTGTAGAATCTCATCACGGATGAGGAATATCAACTGTCAAGGTTAAATGAGCTAGAATTATTAGATGAGCGGCATATGGATGCCTTAAACCATTTGCAATTGTACCAGAACTGACTCAAGCAGAGCTACAACAAGAAGATCAGGATCCATACATTCTAGGTAGGAGAAATTGTGTTGAAGGAGAATCATAAGAATGTCCCAAATCTAGATGGCAATGGAAAATTTGAACCCAATTGGTTGGGACCTTTCATCACAGTGAGCTATAAGTCAAGGGCATATCAACTATCAACACCAGAAGGGGAACCTCTATAGGAGCCCATGAATAGCTCCCATCTCAAAAAAATTTATGGCTAAATCTTTCAAGGTGTAAAACCAAAAATACAAAAAAATCAAAAAACATAAAAAAAAATCAGAAAAAGGATTAAAAATAGTAAAGAGAAAAATTGTCCTCTAGTCAAAACCACTTCGGTGGCGCTTTAGGCAAGTACCTTGGTGAAAACCTGGAAAACATGCACCTTGTGTAAATAAGCACTCTCCATCCACCAGGATCTCCATGGCTCAGTCTGCATCATCCATCCATTACGCTTCCATCATCCATCGCATTCCATATCTCCATCCATCACTCACCCACATCTGTATCATAGTTTGGTCCTATGTTTGTATCATGATTCCTCCTAGTACTACGCGGTCCATTCTCAAGGTTAGTTTGTCCTACCTTTATTGGAGTAGTCTATTGCATCGCGTTGGGGGCATGTTCTCATTGGATTGAACTTGTGTATATTCTTGAAGTCCCTAAATTGAAAAATCCAAAAAACATTCATAAAATCACAAAATCCAAAAGCATTCAAAACATATAAAAATCCAAAAATAGGTCGAAAGGACAGTCAAAAATAGAGTTGTCTTGTCAAACTAAGGGTCTCTGAGCTCTGAACGTAGGCAAGGTTGATCTTTGATCTTCCCCTGAGACACTTAGGTCAGTCCTTTAGGAGTCTGTCATAATAAAATGGCAATCCATTTGTTCATATCTCATCAATAATCAAGTTTGTGTTAGTCGAACTACGTGGTCTCTATGTGTACAATGTAGAAAAGTCTAATCTATTGATCAGCCCCTAAGACCCCTAGGATAATTCTTTAGGTTAGTCTCTTAGTCAAAATCTCAAAAATCCCCAAAACATTTGAAAATGGAAAATCAAAACACTTGTAAAACACCTTGAAAATACCAAAAACAACCTCAAAACATTTCAAAAACACCAAAAACATCCAAATATTTAAAAATCCATCCATCCCATTTTTCAATCACCCGAAATAAACCTTCACTCACGATAAATCAATCATCATCCTCAACCTTTGGTGAAACAATTGGAAACAAGTCTAGCAGGCTAAAAGTGAAAACTCAAACGTCAAGGTCTCAAATCTAGGTTAGTACATAAACAAGTTGGTCAACTCTTTGTGTCAATAGCCTATCATCCAATTTGTCCCAAATCATCATCTGATGACATCATTTCCTAGGATGCATCCTTCCTATAATGGACATCAACATCAAGCATCATTGTAGTTTAGTCTTGGCTAGCGGTATTGAAGAACATTAGCTTGTTTGTTTACTTTATCTTTGTCTTTTGACTTATCTTTTTTCACTCATTTCAATGACCTCTCAATTATGTCCCAAATGAAAGGATTTAGAGAGAAATAAATAAGGCAATGATCATTATCTTTTTATCTGCTATGCTTGTTGGATACTTTTGTAATATAACCTCGGTCATGTGTGCTTTGTTTGGGTGTAAGGAGGATGTTTTAGGTATCTTGTTGACCACATAGGAAGGCTTTCCTTTCTATGTTTTGATCCAATATTTTTGGAATATCTAAACTACACTTTGAACAAGGTTTAGTGTGTTAGGTGTGAACAGGAGTACTCCTATCTGATTGTCAAGTCAAAGTCCATCACACTAGGTACAACGCCATCTTGGTTATTTATACCTTGATGCATCGTGCCTATGTGTATTATCAAACATAAGGTAAATAGCCCTTTTAAAGTCCCAATCCTTGGTAAGAAAATCATCATCATCATCATCATCATCTTTTCACTTGTTGTATTCTCTTACGTTCTTCTTACTTCTCGCCATGCTAACATGGTACCATGATAGTCAATCATCATCCCCGTTTCATCCATCCTGCATCCACAAACCATCAGCATAATGCATATCATATCATGACATATAGGAAAAAATGATCACCTCATATGCACTGCATTCCATCATCATCATAATATATATTGGTTATTCTAAGCATCTCATAAACCATACATTTGCATTCATTGCATAAGCATAAAAGGAACCATCATATAGGAATTATTAACTCTCATCATATACATATCATTTGTTTGCATCATCATATAAGTATTATCATAAAATATGCATAATATCACTTCATAAGCATCATCATTAAATGCATCATCACATAGACATAATTATAAAATGCATCATTGCATAATATCATGTGCACCATCATAACATCCATAAATGTATCATCATATCATACATGAGAAAGATAATGAAAAATAAAAAGATTGCATCTCATACATCATCCATTAGGTGCATAATACAGATTTTTTATCCATGCATCATCATAGAAGTGCATAGGAAAGATACTAAAAAATAAATTCATCCATAAATCACTACATCACATTATAACATCATACATCACATAGTATCACATAGAATTAAAATCATATATGCATCACATAAGATAAAATCATCGCATCACATATAGGCCATCGCATATAGAAAGTAAAAACATTCATCCATAATGCATAAATAGAATAGGACACATCATATTGGATTGAACCATATCATCTCATATATCATCAAAATAATAATACATTGTCATGGTACAAAAGATCAGGATCAAGTGTATAGTACAATCAATACAAGTACAATCACCCACAGGGCTATCAAAAATAAGCCCGTGGATCTCAAAAAGAATAATGTCTAAGATGAGTGAGCTAGCCCTACTAGCTACTCCCCTCATCACCCTTCCTCTCTCTGAGACCCTCTAAAGGATTGTATCTAGTCTACTGTGAGTAGTCTGGGACCCGTGTTGCCCGAGGTAAGACCTAGTGATAATGAACACAATAATAGTCTTCCTCTCAAACAGCCTCAAAGTATGCCCACATAGATACTATGCTCCTAGAGGAGGATGCATCCATGCTCTCTAACTATTGTCTCTAGCCCATCTCCTATGTAGCCTATAGCTCGATAGCTTGCCATTGCTAAATAGCCTAATCCCACTCTGTTGTTAGGGTCAAGACCTATTGTCTCACCTGGTCTCTCTCAACGACCAGTACCTGTATCTGAGCCTGAAGCTATAATATCTAACCATCCCTAGGGTCTAGCTATGGTGGTGGTTGGATGAGTGACTAGTCTTGGTGACCATCTTTAGGCGGGGTCCTCTTCCTATCCTAGTCCTAGTGACCATCCATGGGTTGATCCTAATGCCCCTCCCCATCACCATCCCCTTAACCCCTGTCCTGCTCAGGCTACTGCTCTAGCTTCCATAGAGGTGTACCATCTCCCCCTCTGCCTCACCCTCTACTTCCATCCCTATCACCATCACCATCCCTGCCTCCTCTACCTCCTCGGCCCCACCCCCACCCTGCAAACTGGCCTCTAGGTCTCCTCCATGGTAGTAGTGTTCTAGGAATCATCAATCAAACTGATGGATGGAACCAATCCTTGTATGCCTATGTCATCCCTGGGTCCACCTATCCCTAATCATAAGGCCATGGCCTAGCCACAAGCTTCCTAAAACTTTGAACTGCCTCGTCCGTGGGTATGGTGTGACCCCATGTCATCTCCCTCGTAGTATGTACAAAGATGTCCACGTACTGGTCATCAAGACAATCCTGTGCATCCCTAAATTTTTGAGCCATGTGCTTTGGTAGATATCTATCAATCATCATGTGCTCATGGTCCTACATCAAACGGTCCTTCCTGGAAAAAAATAAGTATTGGACATCATCATACCAGGTTGGCATGCCAAGATAGGGCCGCTAGGTGAAAACTGTCGTCTCGTGGATGACTCACCATCAATTTCGAATGCATGTTGCTCCTATGTGTGTAAACATAAGTGCACCCCTGTATCTCCAAATGAATGGGTCATCTGGCTCCATGTCTATAGGTGTCACTCATGGGCAGAGCACTACAATGTGCTCCCAGGCCCAAATGTGTAGCAGTGTCACCCCTAATTTGATAGCCCAGGTATTGTAGTAATCCAACTCATGAAGGTCATGATACAGGAGGCCAACATCACTGGCCCCTAGGAAAATAACTCCCTCCATCAGAGCATCTGCTCCCAAGCAAGCCCTCATCTTGGGCTGAAATACCATCGATGCCAATCTAGTGCCACGAGTTCAGAGATGATGGCAGCAATGATCAATCTGAGAGATCGTACTACAATCTTATACTGCTTGAGCTCGATCTATCCCTCTAAGAAAACAAGCTCGTCCAAGCCAATGATATCATAGCAGGCATACCTACCGGAATCCAAATCATAGATAACTCTCTCTATGGATGGGAAAATGAAGAATGTGCCACACGTCCTCCAAGGTCATTATGACCTCACCTGTGGGAAGGTGGAATGAAGATGTCTCGTTGTGCCAATGCTCCGACAATGCAATAATCATGCCCAAGTGTGTCCTAATAACTATGGAATTTGCAACATACCATAAACCAATTTCCTGTAGGTGCTCCTAGAGTATCTCATGCAAAGAGGGATCCTAAGTCAATTTGCTCAAAATGGATGACCTGTTCTTGTGTGAATGAACTGGTTCCATGTCCTCCTGCATCAGAAAAGTTACCACGTCAAGTTTTGTAAAAAATTATGATCTTGTTTGGAGTTTGCACACCTAAAATAGCATATGCATTGTTTCTTGCAAAGGCGATGTTGTTTGGAAACTCCAAACTACGCCACTGGAGACCAAAAAGTCCCAAACTCCTCTGCCGCAGTGCAGTTTGAAAGCGACCCGATTTAATCCCTAGACCTAAATTCCAAATAGGACCGCCATGGCGTTTTTTGCAAGTGCGGCATACTTTGACACCTGAACCCTTATTTCTAAAGTGCACCACTGCAACACAACTATCATCAATGGTGTAGTTTAGGCCCTCATGGAACTGATTTAAGGTTTTCAGTGACACTATATGGCACCGCTTGACTTTTCCAACCCATAGACCCTAATTAATGCGCTCAAAAATTGAAATGAAAAGTTAGGACAAGATGACTTACTGTTGGTCCTGTGTCAGGAAGCCTCCGGTGCACTCGTACGCAATTGGAAATGTGTCATGGAAGCACGTGTTACACCATCTCGATCAATGCTCAGAGCTCAAAACTCACAATATTCTAAAGGCTATGTGCACAATTGAATTGGAAGTGGCCCCTCGAGGACTATTTAAGCCTTAAAGTTAGGGTTTTTTTACCCTGTTTAACCATCCAGCCAAGGTTTTGGACCACTAAGCCCATTTTCACCCAATCGAAGGTCGTTTGGCATCATTTTTTTGTATTTTTACATATTTTTTGGCATCTCAGAACCCTTCAGGCACCTTGTCCTCTTTTTTTCGTGAGATCACCCAAAAATCAAAATTTTCACCCAATATCTTGAGGGGGCAGTATATAGCATGTTTCTTCTCATTAGGTAAACAGTGGGGCATTTTAAAAATTGAGAGAATTTTGAATTTTAATCGTGACAGGTTATTCTTTGAACCAACGTAGCGAGTACTTTGCTTCAAAGAGGGGCAAAATGTAGACATGAAAAATGTACTAATTGCACTTGATCCTAATTACTAACACCGCTTCATCCTAAATCATCCCCTTTGTTGATCATTTAATTAGATAGTTTGTATTTGATTAAATTCATCACATTTCATCTATTAATTAAATAAATCATTATTTATCTAATTAAGTCTTCATCTCCTGTTGATTAAATAAATCATGTTATTTAATTAACTTCTATGTCTCCCTTTAATTAAATAATTCGGATTATTTAATTAAATCTCTAAAAGTCATTCTATTAAATAAATTAATATTTATTTGATTTAATCTAACATCATCACTCTTTAATTAAATAAATCAAAATCTTTATTTAATTAAGTCTAAATCATTTTCTTCTCATTTTAATTTAAATTAATCCTCAAATCTAAGACAAAATGGCAAAATCAACTAATCTCCTTTTAAATTAATCAAATCTTGATTAATCTTAATCTTAATCACCTAAATCCTCTAGATTTTGCAACTTGCACAGTAAATCATTTCTTTTGATTTATTAAATCTTCTAATTTCTCTCAACATGGCATCAAAAGGGAATATTCCTCCAAAATTGAAAAGGCCCTCCAAAATGGAATATGCCTCTTACATGTCCTTGTGCATTAAGCCAAGTGGCATTAACTTCATTCCTTTCTCCCTCCAACTTGTCATTTCATAAATTTGAAATTCCACCTTATATCATTTATTGTGCACATTCATCAAAATGTGCTCAACCTTCCTCCTCTCACATCTTGAGTAGTGGCATATGTCCATTGGTTGATGATTAATCCCACATTTATCCATTTTTCCTCATTCTCCATCACTCTCATCTATAAATAAGAGGCTCTCACTTTGATTTTGGGTCCACAACTTCATGAAAAGGCATTATCTTCAGATTTTGAATTTGCTCATCCATCATTCATCCATTTTCAAATTTCATAGCTAGGTTATGCAAATTTTTCTCCAAGGAATCATCAAATCTTCATGAATTCATCACAAAGCTTACAAGGGATTGGGAAAGGGTTATTTTCCACATCAAAATGGCACCAATTCCCCAATGGTATTAAGAGTTTTCTTGCTTTAATAGGATTTAATAGCTTTCTTTGTTGTGTTCTTCATTTATTTCCTCTTTTGTTCATATTCAAATGAATTCCATGAGGAATGTTTATTTAACATGCATATTAATCTAATTTTGTGATTGTTTGTGCAGGTCTATAATCAACATTCACAAATGTATAAAACCTAGGGTTAATTTGGGTGTTTGGTGTTATTTTTCTAGAGTTTCATTAAGATGGAGATCAGCAAGGTGATTAGATTGACCTTCAGCCATGAAGGTGGCTAATCAGACCTATATCTTTATCTTTTTAATTCTTGGAATGGATTGGAATTTATTGGCCTTGATTAACCTACTTAGACTATGTTCCCTAATATGAAAATTGTAAGATTTTGACAATTGACAAATTGTAATAGAGATTTGTAGGCAGATCTAAGAAGGGAAGAGTGTTGTGTACATATCATATAAACTTGGTATCAGTCAAAATAGAAGGAAATATGCACCCAAGGGTATCTATATCCTTGTAGTGGTGTCCTAGATCTATTTTCCTTTAGAAATTTGAAATAGATTGAATAACCTATGGAAATTTTTAAGAGAAAACCAAAGTTACATAAACAGAAAACATAGAAGAATGCAAACTAGGACTTTGAGAGATTATGCAATGTCAATGAGACAATATTGTATGAAGAGCTTCCAAGTTGAAAATATACAATGCAAATATGTATAAAAGATTACAAGAAGATGCAAATACAAGCTACGTAGTGAGTTTATATAGAACTAAGGAGAGGATGTAGGTGGAAAATCCAACCAATAGGAATCAACCAAAAAAGGTGGAGATGGGCCACCAAAAGTGGAGGATGCCACTAAAAGTGGAAATTGGTTCCACCCTTTAAGGAAGGGGACACCACATACTTATATCCTAGTAATAAACTAACTTTACTATCCTAAGAAAGATTAATAAAGTGTAGGAAAAACCTAGAATTAAGGGAAAATAAATTAACCCATTAGGAAAATAAAACCTATGCCAACACACACCCTTAAGCATAGCTTAGAAGGATGTAAATGATGATGGGTCTCAATAAATGAGGCCATGTTAGGTACCCATGTACATATCAAATTCCCCCCAAAGAACAAAAATCACCCCCACAAATAGAGAGGGAAAAACCCCCCAAAATAGAAAGCGAAGAAAAGGACTAAGTAGCACCCAAAAGGAAATCCAATGATAGATGCTCAAAACTGAATGGATAAGATGGTTTGTGATCATCGACATATGCAAGCTATCTCCCAAGTCTTTAAAGGAATATGTAGGAATAAATTAAAAAATGTATGAAGTCTTTGAAGTTGGATCAAGTATCCTCATGTTGATGTTGAAAGTAGTCACAATCAAATCATGCGTTCTAGGCCACACTGTTGAAGATGGAAAATAAAAATCTCCTAAATACTAATATAGGACACAATCCAAAGAGTCAGATATCTCCTCTAAAGATTTCTTCTCCAAATATTGATCCAAAGTATCCACACTCATGTTAAACTGAAAAGAATGAACATGACTGAGAGGGTCAGAGTGATCCCTCATAACAACTAAAAAAGAAACAACTTCATCAAAGAGAGATGAATACACTCAATAATGTCTTCCAAATCTGAAATATGTGTCTCTCCATAAACAAGTTTTAAACTCTTGTCAATATATCATCCCAAATAATTAAAGGAGGAAGACTATGAATTCCCTACAACAAGAAGTCATTGGAAGCTTTCAAATAATCAACACTAAACTCTAAAGTAGCAACAGATGCAAGGAAAAAATAATGGTCCTCAAAGAGGAAGTGTGTCCTCAATAGTATTATCTAGATCTAAAATGAGTGACTACAAAAAAACAAGATATGTCTAGAAGAAATTGGTCCGAATGAACAAAATCTAGAAGACATAATTGATCATGTTGCAAAAAATCACTGGAGGCTCTTGAATAAGCATCTCTGGAATCTTAATTTTCAATAGATGATGTCAATGTAATATCAACATGAGGATGAGAAGAAAGATAAGTCTCTATGTCATGTGAACATTCAATACATGCATAATACTCAAGCTCCTCTAAATTATCATCATCAAAGGGTATATTATTTGCATCATCAAGTGGAATGAGGAAATTTGTAGTAGGATCATCTAGGAATAGAGAAACATGAGGGTCTCCAAATATCTCCCAAATCTTGGTTCAAACTGCGCATGGACATTCAATGTCTACTATAACCAACATAGTTTAAGTATCAACATGAGAACCAATTACTCCTAATACATGATCAATTTTATTAACCCATATTGATTTCCTTCTAGGTGTTTCTAGTTCAAGCATGAGCCCATAAAGGTAAGCAAAAAAATTTATCCATCTAAGATGGGTTAGAATGTATTTTTTCCAAGACTCATAATTAGCCTTATCTAGGATTATCATAGAAGGATGATAAGAAAAACCCATGATACAATCCTCAAATGATTATAAAAACACCAATACACTCCCAACCTTTTCACTAGTATCAAATATCACCCCCCCAAATATTATAAGTTTGGCACTTTATAGTTTAGTGTGATTACAAATCTTTTTCCAATATACAATGTTTAATGGGCTCAAAATAGCCAAAATTACAAATTTTGATACAAAATGAACCTGAAACAAAATATGGAAAAAGTATCCTTATGGATGTGTAGTTCTCTTCAATACCTTTCCAATGCCTATTTGTTTCCCAAAATCATAGCACTGGGTTGAAAGGTATGGCTTGAAGAAATTAGCACAAGTAGCTTCAACCTAAAATATCTGGTTAAAAAGTGGAAAAAAATATTTTCATTACATCTATGGATGGAAAGTGCTTGTCTCCATCTTTCTAGTGATATCTTGTTTTGAAAATGGACACCTAGAGAAAAATTTATGATTTTTTAAAAAAATTAGAGGTGTTTTGTAGAAAATGGTTTTTTATAGCAAAAAAAGTTTTGCTTCTAATTTGATTTTTGAAAATTATACTCACTGTGTAGAAAATAATAGAAATCTAGAAATATTTTGATGCTAAGAACAAAAACTTAAACTTTATCTAGGTCCTCATTATCTTCATACTCAAAATGTCCTAAATTAATTATTTAACCTATTAATTCTTTAGTGTTTAAACTACTAACACAATTTGAAATTTATACTATAGTTTTCTTACCAATACTTGATATAGCCTTCAACATATTTTCTTCCTTTTCTCCTTCACTTTCATGTTTCTCAATATTTCCAACATCTTGTTCTTCATCACTTCCATAATTATTAGGGTTCTGGTTTCTCTTTTTGTCTTAGTCAAAGGTATCTATCTAGATCTTCATGGTCTTTATCATCTTAAGCATCTATTCTATCCTACAAGTGACATTTACAATACCATGTACCTCATGGTAGCATCTTGGATTTGGTGCAAATTACCTTCGGTCAATGATCTATCCATAATCACTCCTACAAATACCCTCAAAGTTGGTTCTCTACTTACAATCTTCTTGTGGACTACCTCAATTCAATGATTTTTTTATAGCCAATTCAAGTCACGAGAATCTTCAATGCACTTCCTCTTCTCAATTTATCAACCTCATATCATGATTCATAAGTCCCACGGTAGGTCAATAAACATTGTACTTTCTCCCTTTTTACCAAAATCATTCTTAAAATTTGTTTGACCAACTCTGATACCACTTGATATAGTCATAGTTGAAGGGTCCAATGAATATTATCCAACCATGTATCAATTTAATAAACCCACAACCAAAATTAATGAAAAAATAAACATCAATTTTTTTATTCATTCTTAGTCAGAATAAAAATGAAATCTATTGTAATGGGTTTCCAATATACTAGGCCTCAATTATTTGATTGCAAATGAGCAATTATAAAACTTGAATGATAGTGCAATATAATTCCATGTCAATCTACATTCTATTTTCTTCACTCACTTATAACAATATTCTAAGTTTTTTATACATTAACTCCTTGCTTTAAGAGTGATCATAGTCATTTGTAAGGGGGCACAAAGCTCAATGCCTCATGAAATTTGTAAGTGAAACCTTGAGGATAAAAGTGGTGTTGAAGGATTGATGTATCTTGATATGGTTAATATCATAAGCTCCCTTAGCTCCAATGTGCCTAGAAATGTACTCCCATATTTCTACAAGCTTCAATAATTTTCCACAAGAAATGACAATGAAACTGAGTGTTAGCTAGTAAAGCCTAATCATAGGTTAGAGACCAAATTATTCCTTTATGATGACCTAGTTCTATTAATATTTGAATTTGATGTTGTACTCCCAACAATGAGGTGAGATGTACTACTATGATGAAATGGGATCAAGATCTATGGTGAGTGGAAATAACCATAATTCCATATAAAAATCTTCAAAAAATTGAACAAAGAAAAAAATTATTTTTGGGTGATGTAATATTTCTCTTACACCTCGTTGTGTCATAAAATTGTACCTAGTGAAAATTTCACACATACATATTTAGGCTCATCTTATTTATGGTAAAAACCTATAAGTTAGAATTTCATGATTTTGAATTCATTGGTGACAACGATGAAGCACTAGCAATCTGAGTGTCTAATTCTTGTAAAGTTTTGGTGGAACACTAGCACAATAGATGTCTCTATGATGCACTCGCATCCCTGATCTTTTTAAGATCCAAATGTGAATATTTTGTGTTATTTTCCCATGGCACATGTCATAGCGGAAAGGATGGGTGTAACAACTCCTTTCACCCATGCAAATTAATAAAACTCCCTTTTCACTCTCATTTGAAGGGAGGAACTCCAAGAAATGAAGGCTCTCTTACTCTCACAATGAAGCTCTGCTAAAATTTTCTCTCAAGAAATAGTCAAGACTCCTCGTTCTCACAAGTCTATCACATCTATCAATCCAAGAGGAGATCCATAGGTTGTTGGTAATGCTCTCTTTTCATTCTATTTTATATGATCTCATCTTTGTCTATTTGATTATATTTGTGATAGGGGTTATCCTACCTTGTGAGGTTTATTTCTATCACAAGTATTTTTTTATGCATTTTTTCTATCTCAATCCTATATGGTTGTCTGTGGAGGTGGAACACCAAAATGGGGGTATGACTAAGGAAAACCCTTAAACAGACCCCAAAATTTTTCCTATTTTATTTGTGTGTAGATGAACAGACTTGGAAAACTAGGTATTTCAAATTCTAGACCCTTATTGTCGATTTAATCAAAGACAACAACATAGTGTGCAAATGTATGTGCAGTACAATGGTGTCCATGGCGAGACCTAATCCTCTTGAAGGTATAAACTTTTGTTTCTATACTTTATATTTTTGTATACCAAAGAATTTAATTCTATCATTTACTTCTATAGTTAAGTGATTTCAAAATTATTATTATTTAAAACTTATTTTCAATTTGATCAAATTGTACAAACATTCTTTATAATTTATTGTAAGAGAGGGGGACCACTACATGCAAGACCCCAGGTCACGGAAGGTCTAGACACGAGAGGCTTCCCTAAATTACCTCAGCTAAATGTATTGTTTAGGGTATGAGGATGAGAATGATGAGGATTTTTGTGTCCTACAATCACTCTGCTATCTAATTTTTGATATAGGGCTAGGCGAGTCAGTTTTTAGGTCCAACTCTGCACCTCAAAGAGCTCTTTGTCTGAGGACATTAGTGCGGACTATGGACGACAACGTGGTGCACTGGTGTTTTGAAAGTGCGTTGTAGTTCGTACGGCCAGACAACAGCTGAGACAAGGTTAAACACACCAAAATGACTTACCAGCCTAGCTATTTAACTAAAATTCTAGAATGATGCAACTAAATAGACTAACTAATCTCTAATGTTATAAAGAAAATAAGAAAAAGTGATAAAGATGAGAATATCACCAATGAACTCATTCGCCAATTAATCCTCCAAGAGCTCACACACCTACACACAACAAGAGAGAGAACATTGGGGGGTGGATGTATAGGGGTCTACCCCAATCAGACCCCCATTTAGGTGTTCCTAGCTCCACGAGCATCTAATGGAAAAGAGATAAAGAAGTGATAAAAATACAAGCACTACAAATAGTACTATGCTACTCAACCAAACGATAGAGGAGAGGAGAGAGAAGCTTACCACCTCCACCAAGAGCACTCAAGGCTATTGTGGGAGAAATGAGAGGAACTCAAGCCTCTACTACAATGGTGTGGTCCCAAACTTTCTCTACCGACGTGATGGAGTGTGATATTGCTTCTATGGAATGCTTGGAAGTGAGCTTGTGAGAGTGAGAGTATGAGAGCCTGAAGTGGTAGAGTTCTTCCAATCCCTCATCCAACCTCCAAATGCAAGTTCAAAGACTGATTATGGATGAATGAGAGAGGAAACGGCCTTATTCGGGTTGAGTGGTTGAAGGAGGCATTATAACTTCGCTGCTAATGGGAAGAGTAATGCCTCTGCTAGCTCAGGTGCAGGAATCTACCAAAGATGTAAGCATGTTGTGCAGACATCTGTGCACTACACAGGCATCCCCAATAGAAATTCCTCCACCAACATACAAAACAAGTGCCAAGTGGACTACCATCAATGGGCTTAAATGAATTTAAGCCTCTGAATTAGGCTTTCTAAAGTGTAAAGAAGCAAAAAGGGGAATTACACCTAGGATGAAAATTTTCTCTTATACATTTTTCCCCCACTTTAGCGAGAAAAAGTACTGATGAGTGCTCGATAAATTAGATCAACAAGAGAGTAGGGTTAGAAAAGTATACCTGAATCACTGAGGAAGCAGACCATGATCTGGTGAACCTGAGGATGTAGGAAAATCAAAGGACTCCATAGCTGCTCAGAACTGTGAAGTTGGAACAACAAAGCGCCTTACAAGCCCACAGACCTACAAGGAGGCAACCCCCAAGATCTCTCACATGGAGGAAGCCCCAAGGAAGCAAACTCCACAAAGTCAAGAAGAGGAAACATTTCTACCCATAGATAGAACATGTCAAAAGAGAAGACACATCCACCTGCAGATAGAGTGTGTCTAAAGCATCGATATGTCTACCCATAGATAAAATACATCTAAAAGTGGTGGCATGTCTACCCACAGACAGAACATGTCTAAAGCGTCAATATGTCTACTCGCAAATAGAACACATCTAGAAGCGGTGACATGTCTACCCATAGATAGAACATGTCTAAAGCGTCGATACGTCTACCTATAAATAGAATGCATCTAAAAGTGGCAACATGTCTACCCATAGATAGAACATGTCTAAAGCATCAATGCGTCTACCTACAAATAGAATTCATCTAAAAGCGGCGACATGTCTACCCGTAGACAGAACATGTCTAAAGCGTCTAGTCATGCAAACCAAAAAACTTTCAAAGGGATCCCTCAGGAACCCTTCAAAAGGAGAGGGGTCCACTCAAGGGATGCACAGTTTGAAAAAGTAAGGTCTAGTTAGGCTGCCCCCCAAGCTACGTGAAAGGACGAATGGGATGATTCTAGTTAGGCTTCCCCAAGACTAGATGTGAAAGATTCCATTCGTTACAAATTATTTTGAAGAAAGGGTCCTTGAGGAACCCACCATGAAGTGTAAGGAGGTCCACTCAAGGGACACACAATTCAAAATTCACCACCTTAGAGCGATTCCTCATCAAGGGATCCTTTAGAAAGATGTTCACTTCATCAAGGAATTTGAAAGGAAGGTCATTCCCCCATGCGAGGGGAAGTCAAAGTAATTCCTGCTTTGGACGAAGGTCTTCAAGTCCTTTCTTTACGAATCTGTGATGAAGGAAACACATTCCGTTAGGGTTCCAAGTTAAGAATGTGCTTCCAAGGAAAAGGCATTGTGAGGACTTTCAAGAAAAGATTTGTTCACGATGAATTCATTTTCTGAAAGTTGAAGTGTTAAAGGACTTTTCACACATAGGAGGGACAACTCAAGCAAAGAAGAGAGAAAGATAAAGAGAAAGGGAAAAGTACAAACGAAGGGATAAGGGGGATCTGGTTTAGTAGGGTTAGATCTATCTGAGCTCATATAATAGTAGGTAACCATAATGCAAGGTGAAAGATCATCAATCCCCAACCAGATCAAGAAGAATGCATGGAAAACAAAGTAAAAATTAAAAATTGGGTCAACATGGAAGGGAAGCCTAAATGCCCCTAATGCTTTGCATCATCCCCAATTTATCAAAAATCAAGCACAAACATGGAAGAATGATGGTACAAATAGAGGAAGGTTTACGACACACAAACCACACATGTATCCAAGCACCAACAAGGGTAACAAGGGTCATCCAGGCACACAAAGTACTAGTACGGGGGAACACATTACAAAACACACACACATGATCAGGAAAGGGGGACCTCCTTCTAACACTGATCATCCAAAAGTTCATCTCCTTCCCAGTCTAAATCCTCATAAGGGGAAGGAGGAAAATTCTACAAGGGTGGAATGTTAAGAGGAGGGGCGTTCGGCCCTCCCGCAACAAGGGCCAAGGAAGAGGGCCCCTTGAGGTCCTCTCCGTCAAGCTCTTATGGAGTCAAAGTCAACAATTTTGTGAAGATCGTCGATAGGGTCGGAACTTCATCCACAAAGTTAAACATAAACCCCATGGGAGTGCCATGTCTTACTTCAGCGGACAGGATGGGTCGTGCCTGAGATCCACAGCTAGGATCGCCAAATGATTTGGGAGAGGTGACAAACTCAAGAGAGGCCGAGATTGATTTTGTCACAAGGATAAAACAGGTCATCATAGGGCCACCTTGTGAAGGTGGGCTCCTCCTACGTCCTTTATCATGAGAAGGACTAGCCTATGCCTCTTTCTTTGAGAGGGGGATGAACTCCCTACAAACGAAGCTAGAGGTGCAAAGGAGGAGGAGGATAGAACTGCAGTGGATATGACCGAAGTGTTAACCATATCCATGGGTTTAGGGAAGGGTTGAATATTTGGAATGGTCATCACCAAAGGTGGCTCCACCAAAGGAGTGATAAACACATGTATCCATTTAGGGTTAGGTGCGTTCATGCTCACAATGGAAGCCGGGAGTGGATCAAGTAGAAGAGACACAACAGGAGGGGAAGAAGAAGACGTTACAGAGGGCCATGAAGTGGGGGGGTCGTTTCTTCCTCTTTTTGTTGCAAAGCAGCTTGCTCGGCCAAGAGAGCCTTTCGCTAGTGCTTGTACTCATGTGCAAGGAAATTTCTACAGCTCTTGGAGTTAGAATTTGGAGCTTTTGAAGGGACGGGAGGTTCTTGCTCGACCATAGGAACATCCACTATCACTATTTTCGGTGAAGGAATGGATTCCTGTGCAAGTGAAAGGGAAGCAAGCTAAGGAGCGATGGGAGGAGTCGACTCAAGAGCCTCGGCAGCGGGTCTCTTTCCACTCACTACTTTAGGAGTAGGAGCAGTGGGAGGCCACATTGGTCAATACAAGGAGGACTCTCCTTAGAGGATCTTCTTCCTTTCATACCGAATGGGTCTAGACTCTATCGGTAGAACAGGAAGCTCGAATGTGGGATGCTTGGGCTTTCACCAAGCCAGCATCGAAGGGTTCTCCTACAAATGAGGATCAGGCCCCAAGGGCACCACAACTGAGTGAGAAGAAGTGTCAGACTGGGTAGCAGAAAAGGAGGAAGGATGATCACAAGATCGCTTCTCTTCTTTCCTCTTTCGGGCCTTGGTGGCCTCACTGTCAGTCTTCAAACAAGCCTTATGAAAAATAGCATAGGGTAAGGGAGGATACCTCACCTTCAGCCTTAGACATCCTTTCTTATAGTTCTAAAGGTCTATCCTAGGTGGAAGGGGGCCCATAGATGTAGGCCATGGGTGATCCAAGGAGTAGCTACCACGTGCAACCGACGGTCGATAACTGGTGTCATGGATTAAGTGTACGGAACCTCCGTGGATAAATTTCAAACATTTATGCATGACGGAGGGTACTGCATTCATTTCCACCAACCAAGGGATACCTAACTTTACACGAAAGAGTTCAAACCCAAGGATGATATCAAACAAGAGGTTTATAGACTTAGGCCTGACTAATACTGATAGGACAATACTACCCAAGGGGAGTACGGAAAGCCCGTCATGTGTACAAATGAAAATCATGGGAGCATTATCTCCATCCTTATGTAAAAATTAAATTACCACAATCTACTCTATTATTATATTTACTTGTGATTTCAGGTCAATGAGAACACCTACTACGATATTCCCATTGATTCATGCAAGAATGTAAAGAGGAGATGGTTCCCTGTTAAAGCCCATCGGCAAGTCCTATGAAGTAAAGGTTATGCCAACACTACTATCCACAAGTTGTACATAGGGGATGGGTTGGTGCAAGAAGGAGGTCATTATGCACACTAGATAATGCTTTCACAAAATCCCCAAAAGTTAATGGTTAAGACAGTGACCCAATTAAGGTTTCATTGTGCAATACCTTTGGAACCTTCCAACTACGTTGACTAGGGGTCACAGGTTGGGTTGCAAGGTGACAACCTTACAACACTCACACCTACAACACTCCTAGAGTACGAGGGAAATAACTATTAGTATCACAAGAATAGAACCAAAGTGGTTCACGTCGGTTTCACCAAAAATTTAAGAGAGGGGGACCACTGCATGCAAGACCCCAAGTCATGGAAGGTCCAGACATGAGAGGTTGTCCTAACTTACCTCAGCTAAATGTATTGTTTAGGGTATGAGGATGAGAATGATGAGGATTTTTGGGTCCTACGATCACTCTACAATCTAAGTTTTGATACAGGTAGGTGAGTTAGTTTTTAGTTCCAACTCTATGCCTCAGAGAGCTCTCTGTCTAAGGACGTCAATGCGGACTATGGATGACAGCATGGCACACTAGTGTCTCGAAAGCGTGTTGTATTCCGTACGGCCAGACAACAGCCAAGGAAAGGTTAAACACACCAAAATGACTTACCAACCTAACTATTTAACTAAAAGGCTAGAATGATGCAACTAAATAGACTAAGTAATCTCTAATGTTATAAAGCAAATAAGAAAAAGTGATAAAGATGAGGAGAATCTCATCAATGAACTTGTTCGCCAACTGATCCTCCAAGAGCTCACACACCTACACACAACAAGAGAGAGAACATTGGGGGGTGGTTGTATAGGGGTCTGCCTCAATCAAACCCCCATTTAGGTGTTCCCACTTCCATGAATAGCCAATGGAAAAGAGATAAAGAAGTGATAAAAACACAAGCACTACAAATAGTACTATGCTACTCAACCAAATGATAGCGGAGAGGAGAGGGAAGCTTACCACCTCCACCAAGAGCACTCAAGGTTGCTTGGGGGAGAAATGAGAGGAACTCAAGCCTCTACTACAATGGTGTGCTCCTAAAATTTCTCTACCGACATGATGGAGTGTGATATTGCTGCTATGGAATACTTGGAATGCTTGGAAATTAGCTTGTCAGAGTGAGAGTATGAGAGCCTGAAGTGGTAAAGTTCTTCAAGTCCTTCATCCAACCTCCAAATGTAATTTCAAAGATTGATTATGAAGGAATGAGAGAGGAAACAGCCTTATTTGGGTTGGGTGGCCAAAGGAGGCGTTACAACTTAGCTGCTAATGGGAAGAGTAACGCCTCTGTTGATTCAGGCGCAAGAATCTGCCAGGGATGTAAGCGCACCGCGCAAATGTCAGCATGTCGTACACACGTCCCTGACAAAAAAACCTCCACTAACACACAAAAAAGGTGCCAAGTGGACTGCCACTAATGAGCTTAAATGAATTTAAGCCTCTGACTTAGGTTTTCTAAAGTGTAAAGAGGAAAAAAGGGGAATTGTAACTAGGGTGCAAATTTTCTCTTATACATTTATCTTGTTACCTAAAGTTTCTTTTGAGGTGATTGAGGGTTATTTTCTCCTTAGGACCCTATTGTCTTGAGGGTAGTAAATCCCCTCCTTTATGTTTTGGTGAACCTGGGTGAAGGAAATCATGTTAGATATTTTTCTTCAAAATTTAATGCTTTTGAGACATTCCAAAAATCTCATTCACTTCCACTAAGAAGGATGATTATGCTTTGTTAAATAAAGGTGATACTTATAGCATGGAGTATGCTCTTTACACCAATCCTCCTCAAGAATTGTAGTCACATTACGGACCAAGATTTAATATCTTCTCTAAGTTCGATTATGGAGGTAAAGGTTGTGGGAATAATGAAAAAGGTATTAAATTCCCCTTAGAGGTAGATCCATGTGACTCCAAAGTTACACTTCGATACCATCTCACAATGTCTAAGGAAAAGTCATGGTTGAATATCAACATGGTTTCTACCAAATTTCATCCTCTTAAACTGGTTCATTCTAAATACATTTAAAGCAAGGTAGACTTCTTTGGATGAAGCACTATAAGAATTCTTAGGTGTCTATTCCAACCTACCTTCTTATCATCATAAAAATTGATTCCCATATTGCTTAAATAGACAAGCATATTTTGGTGAGCCCATTATGAATTTAGATGTGAAGTCTTCTTTATCTAATATGGATGATAGTGTTTTTATGTGTCATCTTGAAGACCATAAAACTCTCCTTAAAGGAGATACCTCTAACATCTTTATGGATCCTAAATATTTTCAAAAGGTAATTAAGATTTGAAAATGTCTTTCTTTAGAGGAATCTAAACAAAACATTTATTTATTGTATTCTCATCCTGATATCTTTTCTTGGTCATATGAGGACATGCCTGGTATTGGTAAATTTGTGGTAGTTTATAATATTGACCTATGTCTCGATGCCAAATTTGTTAAGCTAAAGATCCATAAAATGAATCCCAAGGTTTCTTTATTAGTCAAGACTAAGAAAATCTTTTAAAAGCAATTTTTATTCGTCCTATTGACTATTCACCTTGGATATTTAATATCATTGTCATTAGCAACTTGATGGTCATATTCTTGATTTTTTTATCTTAGTAAGGCTTCTCTTAAGGAGAATTTTTTGTTTCCCAATATTGATATGATTTTAGACTCGACTAAAAGCCATGTCTTGTTGTCTTTCATGGATGGCTTCTTAGGCTATAATGAGATCTGTATTAATTTGGAAGATCAATATAAAACAATTGTCACTACTCCTTGGGGTACTTTCTATTATGTATTCATGTCATTTGGATTAAAGAATGTTGGAGCAACCTACCAATGGGAAATGACCCTTCTCTTTCTTGATTTCATTCACAAGATCTTATAGGATTACGGCGATGACATCTTGGCTAAGTCTATAACTCGTCAAGATCACATTGGGGATCTTCGTCTCATCTTTGAAAGGCTTCAACTCTATAAGATGAGACTAAATCCTATTAAGTGAATATTTCATGTGGATACTAACAAAATTTTAGGATTTATTTTCTCTCATCATGGAATCTAAGTTGAGACCAATAAGATCGATGCAATTATTAACATGCCTCCACCTAAGAACATCTCTCAACTATGTAGTTTGCAAGGGAAGATTTGGGAAATTCATAGATTTGTATCTTAATTGGTTGATCGTACTCTTCCATTCATGTGTATGTTGAAAAAAGATATTCATTTTTTATGGGATGATGAATGCCACAAGGCTTTTGAGTCTATCAATATTTATTTAGATAACCCTCCCATCTTGATGCTAGCTATGCAATTTAGACCCTTTTTTCTTTATATTTTTGCATTACCTCATGATTTAGTAGATTTTTTGGCTCAACATGATGATGATTGGTAAAGAAAGAGTAGTCTAGTACATCAGTTGCATTTTGGTTGATTATGAAACTTGGTACTCTACTATGGAAAATCAATGTCTTGCTCTTGTTTTTGTAAAGTAGAATTTATGACATTATCTTCTCCATGTGAAGACTCGTGTAATCGTAAAATTTGATATCCTTAAATACTTATTCACTAGAACTTATCTTTTTGGAATATTAGTGAATGGGTGATGTTTCTCTTTGAGTTTAATATTAAGCATATGCCTCAGAAAGTGATTAAAGGAAAAGTTGTCAATGATCAATTGGTAGAAGCTCCCTCACCTCATTCTTTTCCTAACTTATTCTTTTCCACAGATGAAATTTTGTTTGCATTAGATCACAAATCTATGTGGTAAATTTATTTTAATGGATCGAGATGTCAAAATAGCTCTAGGGAAAGTGTAGTTTTAATCTCTGAAGGAAATCCAATTCCTCTATCTTTTTTATTAGAATTTTTTTGTATAAATAATATCGCCAAGTACAAAGCCCTTATTGATGGCTTGTGTGCCATAGTAGTATTTAATATTAAACATATCCATAGTCATGGTGATTTTAATCTCATTATAAATCAAATCATGGGAACATATCAAGTTAAGCAGAGAAATATGTCTTTGTATCAACATTTATTTTTATCCTTGTTTGATTGGTTCTCTTATTTTACTATAGATAGTGTTCCTAGTCAATAAAATCATCATGCAGATGCAATGGAAAGTGCAACTTCTCTTGTACCCTCATACGATGGTCTAGATGAGTGCCACTTTCTAGTTTTGATTCTCCAATCTCCTGATGTCTTAGATGAACCTGAACTTGATAGTCTTGTGTGTGCCCACATAGATTGAAGGGAATGGTATTCTCATATCATAATTATTTGAAAACTGGAAAATTTCTTGGTGATGCAAGTAAGAATAATCATGTCCGGATATAAAAGCTTTAAACTTAGTACATCATTTTGTCTAATGTTCTTTATCAAAAATATTACAATGGCATTCTTCTTTGATGTATCATTGAGCCTGAAATACCCCTTTCCCTTCAAGAAGCTCACTTGGGCTCTAAGGGTGGATATTTTGACAGTAAATTATTAGTGCATAAACTGATTCATATGGGATATTATTGGAAAAAAATGGAGCAAGACTCCTTCACCTTTGCCAAGAAATATCCTCAATGTCAAAAACACAATAATCTCATTTGAGTTCCTACACAATAACTTCATAATCAAATCACTCCTTGGCCATTTTCAAAATGGGGCTTGGATATTATTGGGAAAATATCTCCTCCTTCTAAAGTATGTACCTTCATCATCACAACTATCGATTACCTTATGAAATGGGTTGAAGCTATTCTGCTTCACTCCATTAATGCTGAAGAAATCTATAGCTTTCTTCCGATTAACTTTATTGCTCACTTTGGATTGCCTTCTACTCTTTTTTCTAAAAATGGTACTTCATTTAAGAACAAAGAGGTAAAGAAATTATTAGATAATTTTCATATCCAACATCATTTTTATACACCTTACTATCCTCAATCTAATGGCCAAGTTGAAGTTTCTATAAAACCCTTGAGCTAATTCTTTGAAAAATAGTGAACAAACACGGTAAATATTGGCATACTCAATTAACTTGTACCTTATGGGCCTATTGTATGAGTGTTTTTATGACTACTAGCACAACCCCATACAACCTAGTGTATGTTATTGAGGCTATTATGCCTTTAGAGTTGGAAATTATATCTTTACGAGTTTCCCTTAAAGGGTTAGTTGATAATGACACTTACTTTGATTAGAATCTAAATCAATTTGAGTTTCTTGATGAGCACCAATTACAGGCCCTCGATGATCTTCAGGCTTATCAAAATTATATTTCTAAGCACTACAATCAAGGTGTTAATTCTTGATCTTTTAAAGTTGGTGATCTCATTCTCTATGAGAACCAGATAAATGTAAATGCACCACCTAATCACAAGGGGAAATTTATCCCTAATTGGTTAGGCCATTAATGCTGGAAAGAGACACTGCAC
Source organism: Sequoia sempervirens (assembly GCA_007258455.2). Classification (NCBI taxonomy): domain Eukaryota; kingdom Viridiplantae; phylum Streptophyta; class Pinopsida; order Cupressales; family Cupressaceae; genus Sequoia; species Sequoia sempervirens. The sequence continues at coordinate 11,573 of VDFB02373015.1, read as the reverse complement.
ATGTCATCTAGTGTTGTCATCGATGGAAACCCTAGTCAATGATTTGATTCACACTTCAGTAGTTGCTTATACCGGAAGTCAAATTGAAGTTTTGTGATTAACTATCAAGCTAGAACAGAGCATCCGACAAAGTTGTGTTTTTTGAGTCATGCAATTTTCTATTATCATTTTGAGTTGTGGATCTCAAGGAATATTTTTTGATGTATGATCTATGTTATCCTTGAATCATAGAGCCTCGTATCAATTGGTGTGAAAGTTAGAAGATCCGATTGATTGATTTTCTATCTAACAGTGCAAGAAGGCCAACTAAGTGAATATAACGTGTTGTGGATCTTTGAGGAGTATTTGTTTGAATTTTTTTGTGTTTGAGCATGTTGTTTTGGGTCCTCACTATTTTTTGGCTAACTTTGGTTGGTGCGCATTGAAAATTATCTAAGATTGAGCCAACGGTTTGTAAATATTTTATGTTTTATTGAATCTGACATGTGGTTGATTAAATCTTTAGTTGTAGATATATATAAGCGATTATTTATATCATTTGTATGCATGTACAAAGTGTGTTACAATAAGATACAAAATTCAGAAGGATTGTAGAGTGATTGTGCATAGTTTCACTTGTGCAGAAAAGGATTTGTGATTTGAATTAAAGCAATAGAGTTTAAAGAACAGAATCAAATAGAAGGTCAAGAAAGTGATTGATGTGCTTAACTGGAACTGTAATCAAGCATTAGTAGATGTTATTCTCTCAGTTCAAATCCTCTAGATGTAATCCATTTTTTTTGTAAAACAGTGAGCCTTCCTTTTGTATCTAAGTAGTGAGCTCTAGGCAGTGTTCCTGAATGCATGTGCATTCCCATTTGTAAACACTTGTATTTGAGTATACTCATATTCTGGATTGACCTCCACTGTGGTTTTTCCCCTAACAAGGTTTCCACTAAAAAATCCATGTGTTATGGTGTTGTGGTTGATTTCTTTGTGTTCTTGCATCTTTCTTTTGATTCAATGTTATAAGTGGTTTAAAGATCAGGTTAATAAAGTTAAATTTTGCAGAACATTGATTCACCCTCCCTTAGTGTTCCTTGATTCCAACACTTATCACCTTCATGTATGGTTTGGGTTCCTATAGATTATCTTTTATGGATGGTATAAGTCCTCTAAAAGAACCGATCAATACAATGCACCTTCATAGATACTATGTATAAGCTCTATGTGGCATGTGCATGATGCTTGTTCCCTTTTTAGGGATAATAGTCCATTATGCTATAACATTCCTTCATTAATGTATTACCTTTCTATTTTTGTTATGATGTAAACATGTGTATATATTTAATTAGGAATTATATATATGTATGTATGTATGTATGTATGTGTGAGTGTGTGTTTATGTTTTATTTATATTCTATGTATAAGTGCATTGTGTTTGATTAGCTCTTTTATCCATACATTCTACATCACATATTCTATCTACATCATTAGACAAGAAATAGATCATCATTGTATTTAATTAAGCATACATATAATGTTTTTTAGTTAGATCATGATATACTAAGCATGCATCCATAGCATAAACCATACAAAAAAGGAAAGCATACACATGAAACACATAATGTCGATCCAAAATCTCATGTATATATATTTGTATCAATGTCATGTACATGTATCACACCAATGTAACAAAATGTGGCACCTATATATGTGTATATGAATCTATACATAAAAAATGCTATACAATAATAATATACATCTAACCATTAGGGGCGTGGATACTAGATCCCTCTGGTCTTGGAGATGGTAGGGGTGGTTATTGGATGGAAGTCTATGAGTGGGATCAGTGCAACTACAACATGGACATACTCCATGATCAAATTCCTTGTAACTCTCCTCATAGATCTCCTTCCTGCTCCCTTAGGGAAGCGATACACTTTATCATTGTATCCTCCATTTTTCTCACCATTTCTAGCTCATCCCTTAGATACTACACTTAGGGATGCTACAGATTAGTTAGGCTCATCCTCGCAGCCTCTAACTATCTCCTGAGGTCATTGACCTAGATCTGAAGAGTTTCATGTTCATGCTTGGAACTCTCAACTCTCTTCACTATTTGGTCTCTCTCAAAGAGGAAAAAACAAATCTCTACACCCCCTTCATCTCGCTTGCTAGTCATCACTACTAGTTCTACACTACAATTTTTTTAGACACACTATAGGCTTGAATAATTGGGCATGTTTCCCTACTGTCTGTGGCCTATAGGCATCTAGTACTTGGCCTTGAATCTAGATGGTTGTGACTGTTTTTACTATCATTAACTAAATAAGTTGATCCACTCCTATGTGAACACTACAATCATAGAGAAAGTGGATGATACCAATACTACATCATCAATATAAATATATACATATGAGTGTATAATGAAAAAACTAAAATCAAACATTTATATCATATCTCTCTATCAAATGAAACTTTTACCTAGGTACCTAGCCTGCCAACATGGATTCAAGGGCACAAAACCACTAGTGGAGGTGGTGTTGAGCCTTGTAGCAGCCACGAAAGTGGATACAACTGGTCAAGCACTTGGTGGTGCAATAGAGACCATCGATACGTGTATTGATGAGGGCACTTGTTGCCTCAACCTCAACCTCTCCTCTACTCGAGCTTCCTCTACCATGCCCTCCTCTCTGTTGCTCCATGTTGCCTCACCCTCTAACCCCTATGCACCAACATGACCCCTAGGGGAATCCATTGGAAAAATTGAGGTTAGACCTATTGTCAACCACCAGTTGGAAAATCCAACTAATATTTCAATTTCATCGATTGTGAGGGCCTCAAGAAGGTATCATCCTTACCATCATCATCACTGAGTGTGATGTTGATGATGGTGGGGCAAGGATGATCCCTTTCTTTGACCACACTCTGGTGATCTATATACATTGGTGCAATAAGTGGGATGGCTTGCACCTGGATGAACTATTGAGTGACCTGATGCCAGTAGTATGGTACTATGTTGTGGTCGATCCTCTCAGCTAGGAGCATATCTTGTTGCATGTGTTGTAGCAACCTCCTATCTAAGCATCGGGTCTACATGTACCTATACCTCCTCCATTAGATATTTCTGCTCCTTAATTGGTCAAAAAAATTCCACCAAAAAATAAACCATCTAATCACACCCCAAAGGGTAGGCGTGTACATGAGGATCTCCCTGCTCTACACCTTGAGGATATCAATTTTCCACATGTAGGTGAAGTGCTCAAACACCCATACCTATAGGAGCATATAGGTTTTGATGTTATGTACTCATAATGGACATAACACCTGAGGTCATGGTAGAGATTCGTGAGCATGCTCTAACCCCAAGTGTATATAATCTATTTCTCCTTCATTGCTCTAATATATTGGAAGAGGCCCCCATGAAGGTGAGATTCTCACCCACTGATGGATACGTGTAGTTGCATCATTGTGATCCTGACATGTTGTACTAAGGGAATTATGACACGCCCTTTCTCCAACCATTGTATGTAAATATCTTAGTAGTATCCTCTAGGATCACATGGTCGATGCAAAACTATTGTGTCATCTATGCATATTGGGTTGTATGTCCCTCCTCATATGCCACCCTCTCTCCCCATACGGGTAGATAGAGGATGTGGTAGAAATCCACAAGGGTAATAGTTATCTCCCCTATCAAGAGATGAAACAAGTAGGTATCTGCATCCCACCCCTCTATGGGTACCATCAACATCAACTTGTGGAATATGATCTCAAGCATAGTGTATACCCATAATAGCCTAACCTATTGTAGCAAGGAGTACTCATTGACAGAGATTTGTGCACTACAACTCCTCATCAATGATAAGACAGCTTCACCACTATGCTTATGGATCTCAAGAAGGTCTTGTAAAAAATAAACAATATGTCATGTAAATCCACTTATACTTTGTACTTTCTATCCTACTTAACCAAAACTTTCTCAATATATCTCTGAGATGACAATGCACCATGTAGAAATTTGTGTGAAATGTTAGTGTTTGAAGCCTAATTAGAAGATGAAAATGCATAGGTCAAACACCAATGCCAACGTGAATTCTGAATTCTAACGCACCAATTGGACACCCACATGATCGCTAGACTCTGATGCATTAGCTAGACACGTGCTCTTCTCACGAACTTTCTAGGCTAAAAAAAATCAAAAAATGATAAAGAAGGGAAAAAATTCCTTTTACCTCATCAAGTGGCTCACCCCTCTCCACATCATTCCATAGATATTTAATCCTCAACAAACGCAGCTCTCCTCTATGAGTCATTTTTCTAAAAACTCTATATTAAAGTTAACAAAATCCTCGTAGTGAAAATCGCCTTCTATGGGCCCACACCAAGCGTATATAGGAAATTTTTTGCATGTTTTTCATGAACTTTCCCTTTCCTACCTTCTTGTTTTTCCCCTCCTGGCTAGGTGAAAAGGAGGGAGCATGTACTCACTTCTTTATCAAAATTTTCTTCCAATTCATCAAAAAATATCATAAGCATTCTTCTCACCTTGGTAGTTTCCTTTGATTTTGAAACTGACCTACTTTTGAGTTTTGTAGAGTAAAATTTCACGTCAAATGTTGTAGTTTTTTGCTAAGCTCAAATGCTTAGGGCATTATCAGTATCTACGTACTCAACCTATGTGGCCTCTACAATATATTTTTTGTAAAAATTGTTAAAATTTCAAACTCAATATATATGTCTTCTAGCTACTTTAGTGTAGCCAAATTTTCTCAAAAATCAGCTCACTAAGTGGGGAAAATTTGTAGTGTCGTAAAATTGCACCTTGTGACAATTTCACACTTACACATTTAGGCCCATCTTATTTATGGCATAAACCTATAAGTTAGAATTTCATGATTTTGACTTCATAAGCGACAATGATGAAGCACAAGTAGCCTAAGTGTCTAATTCTTGTAAATTTTTGGTCAAACACTAGTGTGATGCATAGATGTCTCCATGATGCACTAGCATCCTTGAACTTTTTGAGATTCAAATGTGAATGTTTCATGTTATTTTCCCATGCCACGTGTAGTAGCGACAATGATATGTGTGTAACGGATCCTCCCATCCATGCAACTTAATAAAACTCCATTTTCACTCTCATTTGAAGGGAGGAACTCTAGGAAGCAAAGGCTCTCTTGCTCTCTTACTCTCGTAGCAAAGATCTGCTGAAATTCTCTCTCAAGAAAGAGTCAAGACTCCTCTTGCTCACAAGTATATCATGTTTATCAATATAATATGGGAGCCACAAGTTGTTGGTTACAATCTCTTATTTTTCTATTTATATGATCTTTTCTTTTTCCATTTGATTATATTTGTGATAGGTATTCTCCTCCCTTGTGGGGTTTGTTTCTATGAAACATATTTTCTTTCTGAATTTTTCCTATCTTGATCCTATCTAGTTGTCTGCGGATGTGGAAACACTGAAACGAGGGTTTGACTTAGGCAAACCCCTAAACAACCCTAACATTTTTCATGTTGTATTTGTTTGTAGATGAATAGATTTGGAAAACTAGGTATTTTGAATTATGGACCCTTATTGTTTGTTTCATCAGATACAACACGGTGTGCAGACATCCACATGGCACGTTGGTATTTGTGGACAAGAGCTAATACTGTTGAAGGTATAATATTTGGTTTATATACTTTTTGTTTTTGTATAGCAGACAATTTAATTCTATAATTTGCTCATGTAATTAGTGATTTTGATATTCTTATTATTTAAAACTTAGTGTCAATTCAATTAAATTCTACAAACATTCTTTATTATTTATCTCGTCACCTGAGTAGTGTCTTTTGAGGTAATTGAGGGTTATTTTCTCCTTAGGACCCCATCATCTTGAGGGTAGAAAATCCCCTCCTTTACACACCCTAGGATGTTCATGCATCAAAAATATTTTAACTTGGGAGTTGGTACTATTTTTAGAAGGTGGACTTATCATATGGGGCATTAAAATTTTGACAAGACCAATTTAGGCACCCAAATTGAGTCCTTAAGTATGACCAATTTTTAAAAAAAACCATTAGTGGTTTCCTATATTGCTCTTGACCTATATATTAAATGTTTTGGATAGAGTTTGCATAATGATTTCAAAGCAAGGCTATGTTTTCAAAGACACAATATTGAATAAATCATGTATTTTGGGTTAAGAGCATAAATACTCTTATTATATAGCAATCCTATTATTGTTTCTATATATATTTAGCGTGCTTTGGAGCCTAAGTTTCTCAAAAAAATCCTAGGGTAGATCTTATGTTGTGTGTTATTTCTATGATGAATATTATGTAGATATGAACGTATTTGCATTGCTTCTCTCATTAGATTAGTGTAGGAATTATAGCTTTAATTTGATATTAAAGTTTTGTTTCCCTAAATGAGCGAATGCACTCCTCATGTTGTAATAATCCTTGTTTAAATTGAAACTCTTCATCAGATTTTTTTGGTATCTAAAGAATGGAAAACATAGTAAAAGAATATCAAGAAGTTCAATTATAGGAACTTTGATTTGTGGAAGCTCAAAATAGAGGATCTTCTTTTAGATCATGGTCAATGGATTACAGTGACTAGGAAAAAACTTACTACAATGAAAGATGAATATTTGAGAAAACTTGATAGAAAGGATAGGTCCGCAATTTTCCTTTTCCTTTCAAAATTAGTGTTTATGAATGTGTTTGCAAAGAATATTCCTAAGGGTTTGTTAGATAAGATCAAAGATGTAAACTAGAAATTTGACCCAAGGTCGTGGAGTTAATAGGAAATGAAGCTCACAACCACTATATGCATATCCTAATTACTCAACAATATCAAATATATTCAATAGAAAACATGCAATAATAAGTAAACCCATATTTCAAGCAATTGACATCTTCACCTTCATTGTATTGCCATGAATGACTTTCATTATTCCTTCTTTGTAAGATTTGCTCTCAGTTATGGGTATGCTACTCTATTGTTATGAAGCTTCAAGTATATTTGGGGATTGCAATGACACAAAACGCTGAATTTTAAGAGTTCGTGATTAGCCATGAACTTGCAACAATGGCTTGCTTTTATAGAAATGTGTTTCAGATGAACAATTTGGATTAAAAGATGAAAGATCAGGATCAACAGTTAAGGTCTATTAAGAGGAAAATTGGAGAGTTAATTGGCCTGATCGATCCAATCAAGGGGATTGATTTGATAATCAGTGGAAATTGATTAATCAATCAATTGGATTGATTTATTAATAAGTCAGATTGAATAATTGGTGGAATTGATTTGTTAGTCAACAAATTAGATTGAATAATCAGTGGATTCAATTGATCAGCCAACAAATTTGATTGAATAATCAATGGGTGTGATTGATGGGTCAAATGTGTGTGGATAATAAAATTAATCAAATAATTAATTAATCTTTAAAGGTACATGCAAAAAAAGATTGAATTAATAAACAAAAGTTTATTTATTAATAGATCATGCTGAGTGAATATTGGATATTTAAATAATTAATTTAATTATTCAATCTATAAGTGGGAAAATAGTTTAATTAATTAATTTGTAACAATTGTTTAATATAAGAAAGGTGTTTGATGTCAATTAAATAATTACTATTAACTATTTAATTAAAATAGAAGAATTAGTGAAGTTAGCGACATAATTAAATAAATAAGGTTTATTTAATTAATCAAGAAGAATAATGTTAAATTAGGATATTATTAAATAAATATGATATATTTAATTAGTCAAAGAGAATAATGATAATCAAGACACTATTAAATAAATATGATTTATTTAATTAGTCAAAAATGATGAATTTAAATAAATTAATTAAATAATGTAAAATTACTTAGCTAATAGTAGAATATGAAAATTGATAATAATTAAATAATAAGGTATTATTTAATCATTAGAGATAATTAGCAAAAATGTGTTGTTCACATGTCAGGACAATTTAGGGTATCTACAAAAGCATTATACCAAACTAATTCCTATTGAAAAAATTGTTTATGTTGAAAAGGTTGTATTCCCTAAAAATGTTCAATTAAGATTAATTGATAGAGAATTTGAATGATTTTAATGGTGTTATCAACCAATTGGTATTAAATAATTTCAATTTGGATGAGAGAAACCAATGTATTACCTTTTTATGTTTGTTGTGAGATTCATGGGATAACCTTGTGATGGTGATCAATAGTACCATCTTTAAGTTAAATCTTGAAGAAATGAGATGAAATTTACTTTCAAATCCATTAAGAATGTATTGATCATTATAGTTCATCTAAATTAAATAGGTAACAAAAAATTGAAAGGTAGATCTAAATCCTATGAAAAATCCAATGTGAAGTGTTGAAACTATGGGGAGGCTAGACACAATAGATGGGATTGCAAGGAAAAAAAATGCTATGAATGACACATTCTATAAAATTGGATTGTTCCAATAAAGAAGGTGAAGATGTGTTCTTTCCACCATCATATAGTGATGAATAGTTGATTGATTCTAGAGAATCTTGTCACATGACTCCTCACAAGGAGTGGTAATCTAGGTATATGAGAGTTCTGTTGGAGATGATGTCTTATTGGGAGATAACACCTCCAATAGATTATGAGTTTGGGTAAGTTCAATATGATTTTTAAATATGGAAGCTCGTTAAGTGAATCTTTGGAGTCTCACAAGTTCCTAGGATAACTAGAAATTTAATTTATGTTAGCAAGATTATTGATGCATGTGTGCTAGTAGCTTTTGGGAAGAATAATTGTAGAAAGATCAAAGATATAAAAGTGTTTGCAATGAGATACTAGGATGTGACTCTATAAAAGTTTGATGTTGGAATTTTTTTTGCCATGTTTTTCCTACTGGTGAGAATTCTATTGGTCTCAAGTGGATGTCTTGGATTGAGTGTCAAATCTAATAATTTTGGGACATGAACCATTCTACCATGAGAAGCTCTCAATCATATATATTGATAATTTTGGTAATGACATGCCTAGTTTTTAATCTATTAGTTTTATATGGATGGTCATCAAGATTTTGAGGAAATAGAATATGCTACCATAGTGTACCCTAGATCACAATGAAGTGAGATTTTTGTGTAGGCACATAAATGTTTATGGATTTGTCACTTGAACACTATCCTCTAATTCTTAATATGTTAACCATTTTCCCATGGTAGACTATGGATCTATAGTTGGATTCTTCACATCATATGGTTGCTCATGTATTTTTTAGTTGGAGATGGATGGTTTTCTATTGTTGAGGGCATCGACTATTTTTTCTTGGTGTGCTCATAGATCCTACTATTTTTTTGTTGGAGTGTTTTGGTATAAGATAAATTTTGTGTATCTATTGGTCTAGATAGTTGTTTTAGAGTGTACCTAAGGATCTCCTGAATGTAAGATAAAAATTTAGTTTCCTTAGAATTTATGTTGAATAAAGCTAAGATAGTTTAGGAGCCCCTTAGCATATTTGCAATGAACTTGCAACACTCAATGAACTTGCAATGGACTAGTTGCACTTCATGGAATTGTATTGGACTTGCATCACTCAATAAATTTGTAGTAATCTTGTAGAAGTCCCTCACAATTCATATAATATCTTTTAGGAGTCCCTCAATAGTCTTATAGTAGTCTTATAAGAGTCCCTTAGTAGCCTTGTAGCAGTCATGCAATAGTGATGATCCATTGTTAAGGACGATTTGACATGAATTGGATAATGGATTTGTAGGGATTCATTGGTGTAAATTGGGTTGGAGGTGTGGTTAATTTTATAACATAGTTTATGCTGCTACAAGTTGGATGAGAAGGTGACAAAATATAGCATTGTTGGTGTGAATTTCCTATGGGAATTTTAGCCCCTAATAATTAATTTATTTTGTTGGAACCACATATTTTTTATGCAATGAATATAACAAGTGGAAGAATGTAAGGATTTGGTGGTGTACAAGTTGCAAATCTAGATAACATTATATTTATTAATATTTATAATGTGTTGTGAATATTGACCTACATTGAAAAGGGTACCCCACTTTGGAGGAACCTCAAAATTTCTTGGATGATAGCAGGTTACTTGGCACTTGTATCATGATGTGTATAAGAGCATGCATGTTCATGTAATGTGTGTCTAAGCATCTATGACACTTGTAAAAGCATATAAGAACATTGAAAGAAAGAGATTATATAATAGACTGGAACATCTTTGATCAACTAATAATAACATGAGTAAAATCATCTTGTAAGAGGTCTAAATGGACTAAATTGGAATGACCAATTTTGGCGAGTGTAAATTTTGACCATGGGAGTTACATGTTATTACTAGGTGGACTCGCCATGAGATGTTAGAATATGAGATCAATTTGGGTCCCCAAATTGGGTCCCTTCATTTCATCCATGGATTTTGAAACCATTGCTTGGGATGAAGTTTGCATGGTGATTCCAAGGTGAAATAATTTTTTTGGATTGACTCCAAATACACTGTTGAATATTTTATGTATCTCTTGTTGAGAGCATGGATACTCTTAAGTGTATTTGAATCCTATTATTGTTGATTAATACATTTAGTGTTCTTTTGAAGCTGATATTTTCTTGAAACTATTTTCCCAAGGTATATCTTGGGTTTGTGTGTTACTTCTCGAGTGAATATTGTGTTCTCTTAAACTTATTTACATTGTTCCTATCATTAGATTTGTGTAGGAATTTTCTAGCTTCATTTCCCACTTTCCTCCATAGGTTCTTCAAGCACTCTTATTTACTTGGCTTGATAGGTCTCAAGCTACTAATATTGCATCTTTTTATTCCATATACCACCTCAAGCCTCTCAAATATTCTTCAATTGTTCTTCAACACCTTTGTTTGTGTGCTCCTATTCCCTTCCTTTACTTAGGCACTTGATCCTCCTTTCAAATTATCATCCCCTTTACCTTTGTGTCATCTCTTGTCACAAAAATTCAACCTACCATGAGAAACCTTTCAATATCCTATTTTATCATTAGCTTCTTTATAAAAATAGGTACTTGAATGATGGGAAACCCTCTTTTTCCACTTGAGAACCTTGCTTTGACTTCTTGGAGTGAAAAATAGTAGACATCACAAATTGCAACTTATTGGTGTTATAAGAAATGTATTTATGACTTGCATTCCTAGTACATATTTTGTTGCTAGACATGGGCTAGCTTATCTAATCCACTCAACAATGTGCTGATTTTTTGTCCTTGTGTTATGATGTATACATACAACCATTTGTACAACTTTATATACAGTCTACAATTCTTCATTAAAAAAAATCATACACATGTTGCATTCATTATTTTGGGCTCTACATTCATCTAAAAAGGTTGCTATATGAAAAGTGTTCCTCTAATATATAGAACAAACTCTACATGGTTTATTGAATAACTTTTCATACCATCACAAATTAGTCCCCTCAAAAATTTTAAAAACAAGTCATAGTGATGGAACCAAAACATTAGTCATACTATATATTTTCTAACTAATTGAGATCAAGCACCTTAACTATCACTTGACCCTTCAACTTTAAACCTTTGAGATTAATTAACTATTCAATAAAGGTGTTCAT
>VDFB02373014.1:0-27183 GCA_007258455.2 Sequoia sempervirens | reverse complement strand
AGTACTCCATGTCTCTAGCTCTAGTGATTGCATCCTGTAGGGAATCAGATTTGAAAGCCTTGATACAACCACGAAGTGGTTCAAATGGACCCTTAATGAAGAGCATAACCAACCTCTGCTCTAATATGTTTGTCACCATGACTTCCAACCGTTGAAAATCTGAAATGTATGCATCAACTGAGCCACTCTACTTAAGTTGTGCTAACTCCCTGAAATGAAGTTCAAGATCCTTCTGATCAAATATGTCCATAAGTTTTTGTTTAAACTCCAAATAAGAAGTGATTTTGGCATGCCCTAATGTGAAAAGCCCGTGATACCACCATTCATGTGCTTCACCATCCAAATTTAGCATAACATACTTAATGGCCTTTGTCTCCAACATGGGGTTTAGCTGGAAATAAGTATCCAACTTTTGTACCCATGCTCTAGTTGTGCATTTACTAGACCCATCAAAGGAAGGGATAGAGAGTTTCCCAACCTTGCATTGTAGATCCTAGTTTTGTTGTCCTCTATTGTTATTTCTATGCCTATTCATGTACTTGATAGTGCAAAAATCCACCAATGACATGGTAGCATGAAATTCATCTCCCAATGATTGATATTCTCTCAAATAATCTGTGAATCCCTCTCCTTGTGCTTGTTGCTCCTAATTTCCAGCAGGCTATCCACCCAAGAATTGAGGCATGAGAGGCCTCAAAGTCACCCTACTAGCTATCCTAGCATGGTTATGTGTTGGTATGTTGGTGTTTCTTGCTTCTACATTGTTATCATGACCATTTGTCCCATTGTAACCATTGTTTCTATCACCCACAAAGTGGTTTAAGAGTTGAGCTATTTGTTGTTGACCTCTAGCTAGGTCATTGAGAATCAATTTAGTGCTACCCTTTGGTATTTCATGTTTATCACCCATGATCTCTTCCTCGGATGACGAATCAGTAGCAAAAGGATCACTACCTCTTCTCCTTTCTCTCCTATAAGTTATATACTTTCGATTGCCTAGATCCATAACATCCCACTAACCGCACAGGCTGGCAGGAAGCTAGCTCTGATACCATTGTGAAGTCCCTAAAATGTGGAGTATATTTTTTCTTTTGTAGTTGTCTTTGATTTTATTGATTCGTTTGTCACATATATAGTATCAAAACATACAATTGTTGGCAATCTATGAATAGCACGTATAGAACATGACAAAGCTTAATGTATCAAGATTTCATTGTATTTCAATACAGTGTTATGACTAAATGCTAATGTAAGGACCTTGATTTGTTTGCAAATCTAACATATCAATTCAAGGCACACTTCTTGCATTGAAAGATACAATAAACATACTCATAATTTCATTTATAGTTTACATATTCATCCCACTAAGCATCAAACCAAAATAGATATGACAATCTATTGACTCATAAATACTGAGAGGTTGAGAGCACCCTTTTGCACATAACACTAGCAATAAAAAGAGCTTATTCTATTTTAAAAAACTCAAAGTACATGTTGGTTGTGAAGCAGATGTAATAAGATGACTGTAGCAGCACTAACAATACAATTTTATGAAGATTTCAATAACAAAAATATAGAACCAACAACTACACTCTAAGAAACCCAGCCAGAACTCTTCACAAACAATTATTATAGAAACCAACACATGTAACTTTAATGACAAAACATTTGAGAATGCCCAGACCTGGAAAATAAGGCATCCTCAACCTAGAAATACATAAGACGTCTTCAGAACATAGGAGTTTGTATGAACAACTGAGACTGCTTCTAGAACTCATCTTTCTCTTGTGTAGGGACGCTCTAAACTTGAGATGAAGCACACACCACTCCTCAACTTCCTAAATGTGACCACAACCTAGATTAAATCTGTTATAGAGGTCGTCCTTCCTTAGCAATCATATTTTTTCTTTCTGCTGCTCAGTTCCTCATAGAGTATGATTTATATCTGGTTCTTTTGCTAAAAATTAGTGTGCCTAGGATTTACATAAAGAAAGACACCTTCATTTGCACCATACTTCCTCCAAAAATTGACCAATGGAAGTAGCCAAAAACTCGATGAAGGAAGATCACAAAAATTAGAAAGACAAACTTATCTTTTTTCAAACTATCTTCAGCGCTACCTTCACAATATGGACCTAAAAACATAGTAAATATTTGCTCGGGTTGATTTGTCCCACAACCGAAATATATTCTAGGGTTTCCAAAACCCATGACTCAAGGAGTTTTCCATTCTTTCCAAGAGGAAAATATGCATTTCAAAAAGTGTCGAATGTTTCACTTCTCTTCTCTTTTGTATTTTTCCTATTCAAAAATAAAGTGACTTGTATATAGTTCCTTTTTGAAATATTTCCTTTAGTCATTTTTATAACATTTCATAAAGTCACTTATAAAATTGATTTAATTAATTACTTATATCACCTTTAAACATTTAATTGAAACTTAGGCAATAAATAAGTAATTAAATAAATGATTCCCTCACCACGACATTTGCCTTTGGGAATTAAAAAGGCAACATGACATCTTGAGTGGCTAATGAGAACAAGATATTACAGTCCTCCCTTCCCGAGATTGCTTGCCCTCAAGCAATTGCAAATTGGAATGATGTAAAATATGTTATCCCTCCTAAGTTGTGTCCTCTGCTGGCAAGTCTCTCCATCTAACCAAAAACTCCTTAACCACTTTGTTTCTCAACCTCCTCTCTCGGGTATCAACTATCTCCTCAGATATCAGTACCAAATGTCCCTCCTCATCCAAAGGGGGTAACTCAGAAGATGAAGCAACCTACTATTCAAGTACCTTTTTGAGGCACAAAACATGAAATATATTATGAAACTTACTGCTCTCTTGTAGTTCTAGCTCATAAGCTACCTCCCCAACACACCTGATGATCATGTAGGGTCCATAAAACCAAGGCTTGAGCTTATCTTCCCTGCTTTTCTTCAAGGAATACTATCTATAGGGTTGCAAACAAAGGTAGACCAAGTCCCCAACCTCAAAGTTACACTCAACCCTATGCCTAGCTACTTATGTCTTCTGTTGATTTTGAGCCATCTACAGGTTATCCTTGAGAACCCTCAAAATGTCCTAGCTCTCCTAAATCCAACCCTTAGCCTTGGGAGCTCTACTCTCCCCAAAATCCAAGTCCATAAACAATGGTGCATCATACCCATACAACGCTTAGAAAGGTGGCATCCCAATTGACATATGATGGGTGGTTTTCACATAATTAAAAAGGTGAATGGTTGTCTCGAGCGATGCCTGGATCATCCTATTTTGGTGATTCAACTAGACTCCATTGTGGAGGATGTTACTTGCTTGATAAATCATGCTCTAATCTGCAAGTTTATGGGTCTTCGTCTTTCTTTGTCAGCTTTGGAATCTTGGGCCCGTAGGGTTTGGAACCTTGAACGTGATATGCAGATAATGATGGCTGCCAGTAATTATTTTTTGGTTTTCTTTTCATGCATGGTGGATAGGATTAAGGGGTTTGAAGATGGTCCATATTTTTACAATTAGATTGGGCTCTTCATCAAACCTTGGCATGAGGGTTTCAACTTTGCTAAAGAACTTCCTACGTAGGTTCCATTCTAGATTCATCTGCCTCGGCTTCCGTTGGAATTCTAGAGAAGTGATATTTTGCATATGATAGCTAGATTGCTTGGAAAAGTAGTTGGGCCTTCCCGACAAACTTTAGACAAGAAGGTAATCTCTTATGTTTAAATTTGTGTTGAAGTTGATTTGAACAATCCTTTGCCTAATTCTATAGAATTTTGTGTTGGATCCTCTTCCTGGATTCAACAACTCGATTATGAAACTCTCCCTTTTCGTTGTCATGTTTGTCATGAATATGGGCATTTACAAAGGAGGTTCCCTCGATTTAACTAGGAAGCTAATACATCTAATGCTTCTTCTAAGTTTGATCCTTAAGAATGATAATGGAAAGGCTCCTATGGTGGAGGGGGTGCAGATATGGAGGGTTTTGTTCCTGTTAAACCTTGTAATAAGGGGAGGGGTCAGAAGAGAACTCTCAAGGATAGAAAAATTTATGGGATCTTTAATTAGTTTCATGCTTTGGATGACCTAGTTAAGGAAGAGGGGATTCCAATTGGGATTCCTCCTAGTTCTAGCTCATTGGAAGTGGTTTTGCAAGAGGATGAAGAAACTGCGAATCAAAATTTGGATGGGGTGAACTTGTAGGTTGGTCAAATGGAAATGGATGTTCCTCTCGAGCTGCAAGATGCCTCAAATCCTATTGGATCTTTGGCCTTGAAGGTTGATAGAGTTGTGGCAGTTTGTGCTCCTTCACAAGTGAATGAGTCTTTGGATTCAAGGAAAAATGGTGGGGTTATGTAGGCTTTAGGTTTGCAACAAAATCCTCTTAAAAAGGGGCCCCTGGAGAAAGCTTCTATAGTGGGTCGCAAGAAAGACCTTGAGAAGGTTAAGTTGATGGGTGAGACTCTGGTGGAATCTGGGTTGGTGAAAACCCTAGACTCTCATTTTTCTCAACCCCATAAATGATTTTTATTTCATGGAATGTGAGGGGTTTGAATAGCCCTCCTAGACAAAAGGCTATTCATGAAATATATTGGTTTTCATTCTCCTGATATTGTCTTCATTCATGAAACTAAGTTATCAATGGATAGTATGTTGAATAGAGCCTCTAGTGTTTGGCCTCGTGGGTGTTGTCAGTGTATTGGTGCTTTTGGTAGCTCTAGAGGTGTGGCTTGCTTATGGGATCCAAGAAAGGTTGTTCCACTGTACTAGATCTCGAGTCACTCTTCTATATCTATGATTGCTTCTAGTTTAGAATCCAGTGAATGTTGTATTTTCACTAATGTCTATGCTCCCACTGATCTGATGGGTAAGTCCCAACTCTAGACTCATCTTCGTTATGTCTGCTCCCTTGTTCTTTGGCATCCTTTGATTTTGGCTAGAGATTTTAATGTTGTTTCTTGTTTCAAGGAGAAGAGGGCGGTATTGGCAAGATTTACCCTGTTGCTTTACTTCTTATAGACAACATGGCTAGTTTGAATCTTATTGATGTGAAAAGAAATAATAGTATTTTCACTCGGAATAATCGAAGTTGTGTTGATGCTACTATTTCTAAGAGGCTTGACAGGTTTCTTGTCTCTTATTTTTGGGTTGGTGATAATTGGACTACTAGCTCTAAGATCTTGGATTGGATGGGTTCTAACCATTGGTCTATTAAACTTTCAATTGTTCCTTTGAGAGCCCAGAAGAACCCTTCTTTCAAGTTCCAACTCATGTGGTTACGTTATCTTTCTCTTCATGAGCTAATGACTGATTGGTGGCATAAAGGGATACCTTCCTATGGTACGACTATGTTTACCTTTGTCAAGAGATTGCAGTTTGTGAAATATAGACTCAAGAAGTGGAATATACAGTGCTTTGGGAATCTTCATCACAATAAGTTGGCAACTCAGGCTCACCTAGATTCTATTACCCTCCAGATTCATGATCTTGGTCTCATGGTTGAGTTGTGTAGGGAAGAGGCTATGGCAACTAAGGCTCTTAAGGAATGGGAGCTAAGGGAGGAGATTTTTTGAAAGCAAAAGTCCCGAATTGATTGGCTCTAGGAGGGAGATAGAAATACTACCTTCTTCCATCACTTTGTTGCTGCAAGGAGAAATGGTAACCTTATCAAATCTCTTGTTTCTTGTGAGGGAGTTTAACTTTCTTCTCAGGAAAAATTTTCCCAGGAGGTTTCTCAGTTCCTTTCAGTCCTTTTTACTAAGGATTCTCCCCCTGCAAGTTGTGAGGAAAACTCTATTATGGCTTGTATTCCTTCTTTGGTGTCACATGAGATGAATGAGGCTCTTTTACAACCCATCTCTCTATAGGAATTGGAGACTATTGTGTTTCAAATGAAGAAAGGTAAAGCCCCTGGCCCTGATAGTTTTCTTTGTGAATTTTTTCAAGTTTTTTGGGAGATTATCAAGGTGGATCTCTTGGAGGTAGTTAATAAATCTCAAAGGAATAAAGAAATGTTGAAGGCCATGAACTCCACCTTCCTTGCACTTATTCTGAAGAAGGAAGGTGCTTGTTCCTTGGATCAGTTTCATTCCATTTCCCTCTACAATGTGGTGTATAAAATCATTACCAAATTGATTGCGGAAAGGCTTAAGCCTTGGCTTAATTCTTTGATTTCCAATGAGTATGGGGATTTGTGATAGGCAGGAATATTTTGGATGGGGTTTTCATTGCTATAGAGGTTATTCATTCTATGGAAGTCTCTAAGGAAAAGGTTATGTTTATCAAACTTGATATGGAAAAAGCTTATGATAGAGTCAAATGGGCCTTCTTATAGAAGGTTCTCTTAGCTTTTGGATTTGACAGAGAATGGGTTGATTGGATCATGAGTTATGTGACATCTACTTCCTTTTCAGTGCTTATCAATGGGGAACCTTCATATTTATTTGGAGCCTCTAGGGATCTTCAGCAAGGAGATCCTTTGTCCCCTTATTTGTTCATTATTATGGATGAGGGTTTGTGAAGGTTTATCAAGTCCTTTGTTGTTCATGAGTTAATTCAGGGGTGGCATTGGGGTAATAGTTTGTCGCCTCTATCTCATCTCCAATTTGTTGATGATATGACTTTAATGGGTGTGGCCAAAATAAATGAAGCTATGAATTTAAGGAAGGCTTTGGATACGTACTTGGATACATTTGGGTAGAATATCAATGACAAGTCATCTATTTACTTTTTCAATACTCCTTAGCTTATCCAGTCTAGGATTGCTCAAATTCTTCATTTTCAAAGTGGCACTCTTCCTTTGGTTTATTTGGGGATTCCCCTTACTGTGGGTCCTCAGCCAAATATTTTTGGTAGGATGTTTTGGATAAATTACATAGGAGGGTTAGTCATTGGACTCACAAGTGGCTTTCTTCAGCAGGTCGTGTGGTTCTGCTCAAATCTGTGGTTCAATCTCTTCCTATCTATTGATGTTTTGTGCAAGTCACTCTTGTTAGATTTGTTAGGGAGTTTGATGCCCTCGCTCGTCAGTTCCTTTGGGTGGGTAATCTTCTCAATTCGAAGTGGATTTTCGTGAAGTGTAAATTTATTTGCAGGCCAAAACAAGAGGGTGGTTTTGGTCTCAAGTATGCTAGTTTGATGGGTCAAGCTTTAGCTACAAAGTTGTAGTGGTGTTGGTGCACTTGCTAGGATCAAGATTGGGCCAAAATTCTTAATCATAAGTATCTCAGTGGGGTGAACTCTTATGATGTTCCTTGCTATTGTCTCTAGGGGAAAGGGTCGATGATTTGGGATACTCTCAAAAGAGGGGGGAAGCTGATAAAGGAGGGTCTATTTTGGATCTGCAATAAGGGCTTAAAAGCCCTCTTTTGGTATGATTCTTGGGATGGTTATCCCTCTATTATTTCTAAGTTTCCTCATTTACAGCCTCTCTATGATAGGTTGATGGAAGTTGGTTGGTGTAAGGTGGAAGACTTTAAAATTGTTTAGGCCTTGGGTTAGGTGGAGGTGTGGCATTGGAAGGATCCCAAGGAGTGGCCTCCAGGAGGTACTGAGGAGGAGAGGCAAGAGCTTGCTAAGATCTTGTCTGGTAGAATGTGTAGTTCTCTTCAAGAAAAGGATATTTTGTCTTGGGGTCCTAATCCAAAGGGTAGATTCTCTGTTGCCTCTGGATATATGGAGCTTGATAGACAGTTGTATGGATAGGTTGGGGTCCCTTGGTGGAAGGAGGTTTGGAATAAATTTTCTTGGCCTAACTGTAATTTCTTTTTATTGTTGGTTGTTCAAAATAGATGTCTTACTTGGAAAATATACGGAAAAAAAGGATTCCAAGGGCCTTCTATTTGTGTTTTGTGCAATAATAGTGAGGGGTGTGCTTCACACCTTTTCTTTCAGTGTCCTTACTCTAGAATGATTTGACATCTTTGGTGGGGGGTTTGGGGTCATCCATGTGTTCATGCGTCTTCTTTGATAAAGTTTTGGGAAAGCTTGGGGAGGCCTCCTACTAAGTCAGCTTTTCTTTAGATTGCTTGGATTATTTTCCCTACCTTTATTATTTAGCACCTTTGGCTTGAGAGAAATAGAAGGCTTTTCCAAGATGTTAAGCAGGTTGGGGATCTTTTATGGAGGAAGATCTTTAGCAAGATCCAGGAGACCATTTTAGCTAACTATGACCTATCGATTTTTGTGGATCTAAGTGATTTTTCTTTCATAAAGAATCTTCACTTGGAGGGTATAGAGCCTAGTTTCTTAGCTAGTAATGGCCCTCGTCAAGTTAAGAAGAAGATTCATTAGGAGGGTTGGTGACACCCTCCCCCTCAAGGAGTGTTGAAGATAAATATGGATGGATCTTCTAGGGGGAATCTTGGGCATGCTAGGATTGGTGGTATTGGCAAAGACAGTAATGGAGGGGTGGTGTTTTTATTTTCTATTTATAAGGGTCACCATTCTAATAATATTATGGAGGCTCTTGATGGAAGAGGATTATTTCTCATATTGTAGTTCATATGTTGAATGAGCAGAGATTTGATGGTGTTAATTGGAAACTAATTGTTGTGATCAAACAGATTGTGAAGTTGTGCAGTTATTTGGAATTTGTTTCTTTTCATCATATTCCTAGAGAATGGAATGGGTTAGTTGATCTCTTGGCAAAGTGGGCCTCGGAGCATGTGGAGAGTGTTGAAAAATGAGGTGTTTTCTTAGCTTAATACTCTGTAAAACTTTAATATTGCTGATCTAAGTAAGTCTTTTCTTTGTTACATATATTCTTTGTGGGTGATTATCTTGATTAATTCATTTTACTATTGTAGAATGTAGAGAGAACTTGATAGAAGAACTAGATAGGATAATAGAAAGATCACACAAGATATATCGTGGAGAAACCCTTTCGAGAAAAAACTCCACCAAGAATTATTCTATTATTCAATCTCTGAATTACAATAGCTCCAATTCTTGCTTGAGAATGCTTCTTCTATCTTTACCAATCTTCTTCACACCTGCAATAACAATTATTCAAACTCTCTTCAACATGAATGAGATATAGAGACAATATGCAACCTTGTAATCTCCAAATGGTGATAATTACAATGCACAAGCTCAAGCCCTTGAAAAGGTACGCCATATTCCTTCAAGTTGAGTTATTCAGTGAAGACTGAAGCTTACAACATGTGCTTCATGCATTTGGGCATCCCAAGCTGAAGCTACAACTTCTCCTTCACTTCGATGATAATTCCAAAGCTCTTCCTCAAATTTGGCACCCTTAAGTAATCCTACTTAACTGAGCCTTCAGAAATATCTTAACATGCATAAGAGGTAAATCTAATAAAGCATCTTGGTCGCCCAAGTTGGCTCCAAGTGATTTATAGTTAACTAAAACATTTACTCAACACCATCCATGCAATAATGGTCATCCCCTGTTAACTGGAGGTAGTCCTTGTTATCTGTCATACAACTCAATTTATTAGCCATGCATTCCAAGTTAACTAAATCTAACTACATGCACTAGGGGCTTGACACTGATTATCTGACGAATGAATTTGACTGAATCTGAACAGAACGACCATCCAACTAATCACCTTATCTGACCAGGGACCACCACACTGACATCATCTTTATAGTTAACTGAACACAAGGTGAGTTTCACCTTACCATGTGTGCACCCACATGCTCCTATTATTTAGGAATAACTACAAATGTCATTTTCATGATTTATTTCATCCAAATAATTAATCTCATCCTAATATTAGTGTTGTTGAACACATTCCAAGAATCTAGGAGATACATGAAATAATTAATGTTTAGGATTTGCAATTAAATGGCATCCTATTTCCAACATAGAGGTGGATTATAGATGATTGGGTTCTTTTATCCTCAGAGCTCTCTTTGTCCCTTAAAAAGATAATCATGGAAGACTTTCACATGTAATCAGTTCCTTTGTTGGGTCCCTTTGGGGACTTTTGTTGTATGTCAGGTTGGTGGCTTTTGTGGGTTGTTTCCTTT
Organism: Sequoia sempervirens; assembly: GCA_007258455.2. Classification (NCBI taxonomy): domain Eukaryota; kingdom Viridiplantae; phylum Streptophyta; class Pinopsida; order Cupressales; family Cupressaceae; genus Sequoia; species Sequoia sempervirens. The sequence continues at coordinate 17,193 of VDFB02373014.1, read as the reverse complement.
TGTTTTGTAATGTTTCTTTGATTCAATAAATTTTACCCCCTTTTTCTTAAAAAAAATTTAATAATAATAATTTTTTGGGTGAAAGGTGTAAACACCTGTAGTTTTATTAATGTAAAATCTAGAATTACAAAAAGATTAGTCAAGAAAGAGCAAGAGGGCTAAGAACTGGAAATACAATGCAAACAAAAAGCTATAAAATTTTAGTGCCAATGGATGTGAGAAGTGAAAATAGGGCTTGAAAGAGCCACAAGAAACCTAAGATGATGAGTGGATGAGGAACTAGGAGGAAGCACTAGAAAATACTATTAATTGTTGTGGGAGGTTGAATCTTCATGATGCAATTCATGGTATTGAGCAACTGGGGGGAATGGGCACCAATGTTACCTACTTGAAAATCAAAGGCCATTGCTAAACAAGGATTTCTAAAAAGAGGGGGAGTTGAGTGATTGAGTAGGTTATGCATGGCATTGAACATATCTAATATTTTAGCTCTTGTGTCTGAGTCTAAATAGTGGATGTGGGAGTCCAAAGTTGAATTAAGGACTAGTTTTTAATTGAATATTAGACCTTAAATGAGAAATTCAAACAAACACAGTTGATGCTATTGAAGTAGGAGAGTTGAGCCAGAAGGAAGAGAATACCAAGAGGGAAAAGTCCTTTTGTAGTCATATAGCTCCAAGGATTGAACCAAAAGAGAGCCACTGAAAATGTCATCGCATATGTATTTGGTGTTGTATAGGAGTGATTTTGCACCCCATGTAAAAATCCTCTTTGTTTCCTTCTCCACCTTAGAAAACCAAGTTTAGAAGCTTAATTCCACCTAATCCCTCTGCTTTTGTCACACTTGGTGCATGTTTTGAGCATCAGTGGAGGTGTTTCTGTCGGGGACATCCGTGAGGTGCACTTACGTCCCTAGTAGATTCCTACGACAAAACCTGCAAAGGCATTACACTTCTCTTTGGGAGTCAAGTTGTAACTCTCCCTTTGGCTGACCGACCCGAATATGGTCATTTTTCTCCATCCCTTCTTCAAATTCACTCCTTGAACAAGAATTTAAATCCTCTAAGCATTCAAGCATCCATTCTTACACTCTTGCACTCACTCTCAAGCTTTCAAGTAGCATTCTTGCACTCCATTGCAACAAACACAACACTTCATCACTTTGGTAGAGAAGTTGGGAATGAAACACCATTGCAGCAGAGGCTCGAGTACTCTCATTTTCTCCCCCAAGTAGCCTTGAGTGCTCTTGGTGGAGGTGGTGAGATTCCCTTTCCTTCCTTCTCTAACTTGGTTGAGTTAGCACTTTACTGTTTTGTAGTGCTTTAGTGCTCTTTACTACTTTGTTTTCTTTCTCGCTTTCTTGGTTGTCCATGGAGGTGGAAACACCTAAATAGGGGTTTGACTGAGGCAGGCCCCTATACAACAACCCAACATTTTTCTCTCTTGTGTGTAGGTGAACGTGCTTTCAAGGAGCTAGTTGGCAAACGAGTATCTTTGTGAGATCCTTCTTTCCACCTTTACTCTTGAATTTTTACTTTATCACATTAGAGAGTATTTACTTTCTTGATCTTGTTATTTTGGCCCTTTAGTAGTATTTAGCTGGGTCGTTAGCATGTTTTATTAGATTTGAACTTGTCTCTTCAGTTGTCTGGTCGTACGGACGACGGTGCACTTTAGAGATGCCAGTCGTCGCGCTATTGTCCAAAGACCGTGCTTTCGTCCTCGGGTAGAGAGCTCCTTGAGGCATAGTGTTGAATCTGAAAACCAACTCACCTAGCCCCATCTTATATTTTTGGATTGCAGAGTGGTTGTAGAACTTTATAGTCCTCATCATTCTCATACTCATATCCTAAAACCCCATTTAGCTGAGGTAAATTAGGGAAGCCTTTCGCATCTTGGCCCTCCATGACCTAGGGCCTTGCACATGGTGGTCCCCCTATCTTACATTTTGGTGAACCCAATGTGAACCAATGTCTATTCATCCATTGGTGTTGAGACCTCTCTCATGTACACTGTGACTCTTGTGTTCCTGAGTGTTGTGAAGGTTTATGAGCATCACAACCAAGTCCACAACTTTCGAGTATATAATTAGGAGAAGTATACGACACCTCCCAATGGAAAGGATGAAGGTCTCTATTGATTTATCTACATGCCTTTTCTCTGGTCCCATCGTTAGTGTGGCCGTGTAGGAGTGGTTGTTGAGGAACGAGATGGGATTCGTTGACGAGACCAATCACATTCCCACTACCCCAGCATCTCCTACACTGTCGTTGATAGAAAAGTATGAGGCCATTCAAATTCCCAAAGAGTATGTTTCCACCCTCGCTAAAGGGTTGGGTGACTTATAAAATCACCTGGAAAGAAACACAAAAATGGCTAGAGTCGCTCGATTTGTTAGCGAGTTAAAACATATGATGGATAAAGATCGAACATGCATAGAGATTATGACTAACCTCCTTGGTCTCTTTGAAGCGTGTACTCCTTCGAACAATTCTACCTTTGCACAAGGGGCTACTTTTGAAGAGTGTGAGTGACAATTAGGAGTATTGATGTGTTATCACAGAATCTAGCAGTGCTCGTTCCATGGATAACCCCCCTACGAAACTTGTCTGTTTCCTAGGATTCGTGAAGTTCAAGCACGCATAATGAAGTGATTTTCAAGCCACCTCGAAATGCGTTCCCAAGCCTCGAATAGTCAATTCGAGCATTCCCCCATGTTCGCCTCGCGAAGACCTTCGAAACGAGATCTTTCACGAAGTTTCACTGTTTGTACTTAGTGAATTACGAAAAACGCAGTGGCACTGAAAAAGTGCGCTCCTGCCTTGAAGCCAAAATTGGCTAAGTCTGGAAAATGCAAGGGCGCTAAATTTTAGCGCCCCTGCATGCAGTGAAATTTCCAAAAAGTGCAATAGCGCTAAATTTTAGCGCCATTACACTTTTCTTCGCCACTTAACTCTTTTTCATGTCTTTGGCACGTTTCTTCATGTTTTCGCGTTTTTCGTCAATCGTGCCACTTTTCGTGCCTAGATTTATTGCTCGACTTGAGTTAGGTTTTTAATTTTTCTTTTCACTTAAAATTATGATTCGCCATTTTCATTGTTTACATTTCATGTTCTTTTCTTTCCTCTTGCTGTGCGAGTTTGCTTCTCAACTGTAAATCACGTTTTTGAGGTTTTGCATTCTCCTTCAGCACTCTTCGCGTTTTGGTTCGGGTAAGTCATTTACTTTGTCTTCTTCTTTCTTTTTGTATATGATCTAATGTTCTTTATTCACGTTTTTAGCTTTATATTTATCGAACCCTACGCATTCTTTTCTTTTCTCCCTACGCGTTTTGTTCTTTTCCATTCGCATTTTTTACTTCTACGCGTTTCATTCTTCCCACTCGTGTTTTCTCTTCATTCGCCTTTGTCTTTTCTCCCTATGCGTGTTCTTCTCCTTTCACACCTTTCATCTTATTCTCACACAACGCAAATTCTTGTGTTTCATTTTAATTCCATTCTCCTCACAAACTTGTATCTTTCCAACGTTTTTGTGCTTGTTAAGCACGTTATTCATGTCGCTCTCTTCATACGTTTTGGAGTGAACTTTGAAATCTCAAAAAAGAAAGATTTCTTGATGAAACCCTTGAATGCGTATACATTGATATTGAGACAAGTTTCAAAGCTTTCCATGAAAACAAAAAATCACCAAGCACGAGCGCCCTCGCCATTCATTCCTACATCTACATTTCAAAATTGTCAAAAAATGCAGAAGCGTTGAATTTTAGCGCTATGACATTTTGAAAATGTAAAAAATTTCCTAACACTGAAAGATGTAAGGGCGCTAAAATTTAGCGCCCTTGCATCAAAAGTGATTTTTCAGAGATGTAAGGGTGCTGAATTTTAGGGCCCTTACACTTTTTCCAAGCTTTCTCCAATCCTTCCCAGATAAGCTTCATTTTCGACCAGTGCACTCCCGAGCCTCGTTTTTTTGCCTTTGTGCATCATTTTGCGTGCCTCATCATCTGCTTCATGCTTTCCCATCCTCATGCTCATTTCACGCTTTCCCATGTTTCCTAACAATTGATGTTTGTTCTGGCTAAACGGATTGCAGTCTATTTTCAAAGATCGTCAAGTCAAGATTGATCAGAGTTTCAGTTCTTTTTGATGACTGCTACTAAGCCTCCTTCTTTGAAAGCAAAAGGCAAGATGAAGTACAAATATCAAGGTGTCTATCCGCCGACTGTAGTGCTTTCCAAAGTCGAAGAGATAAAAGACACAGAGGTTGGTCATCAAGATTTGGTTGACTTCGCAAAGCTAACCGAGACGAAGCCTCTTCCTGATTCAATGAGAGCGATCATACACAACAACCTCCATTTGGTGGCGATGTTCCCTACAGCTACGCACAATACCGAGTTTGTTCTCCAAGTTGCGTCTCATTACATCAGGGAAAGCAGAAGCGTGATTGACTCTTTCGGGCACGAGATTCTGAGACTTGACCCCGACTTCTTTGATATTGTCTTCAAGGTCCCTCATATGGAGAAATACATTGACATCTCTATATCAAAAGCACAGGAGATCTTTGATGTTGATCCCAATAAAGCTAAACAATTGATAAACACTCAATGGTTAAAGAAACCTAGATCATTTGTTTCCAGATGGCTGAAAGGACTCCTGAGAAGTGACTTCAAAGATGACGTCAAGGATATGATCATGTTTCTAAGCAGGGTGAAAGGCTTGCCGGAATCATCCACTTTTCACGATTGGATGTATGAATACATCAGGATCATAAGAAGGCAGAAGGTGCATATTGAATGGGGCAAACAAATCAGTGATGAGATACACGAACAGTTGATCAATGCTCCTTCTACATTGAAGTTCTACATGACTTCTTACCTGGTGTACGCAGCAGCTGTGATGAGACAATTCCCAGGTCTATCTACAAAAGGGAATCGGATGATGGTGCCTGTGTACAGATATTTCTATCAATTGGAGTTGAAGGAAAGCTTTCATCATTTTAGACGGGTCACTGATGCTTTCTTTGTGCCTTTACTCTTCAATTTTGATCCAGCTTTAGAAAGAAGAAGAGTATCTGATGAGGCTTATAAGGTGGTAAGTAAAGTTGGATGCATTTTTCTCCAATTCCCAACGTTTACTTACTTGAGAGTAGGCTGCTACACTGGTTGTCCCTACATGCTACCACGTTATCCTTCGGATAAGTGGATTCTCATGGAAACATGCAGCTGATGTCGCAGAAAGAAAAGAAGCAACACAAGCGTGGTTCAAGTTCCCACTGACCATCGTGATATACTATCCAAAGCTGAAAAAGCTAAGTTGTCTATGCTGAAATGCAGATCATGACCATCAAAACCTATAGGTATAGGTTTGATTTCGACTACCGAGATGTCAGAAAAAAGTTGCAAAAAGGTCACCAACACAGGTACCGTTTTGAGGACATCTGGGCAGATTGCAGAGATGAAGAAGCCATTCGTAAAATGGACTATTGTAGGTTGACTGTTCAACAAATCAGGGATCTTGGTATTGCTAACCTACCAGAGGATTTTGAAGATCCAGGTGATATCATGAATGTTGTCTATGATGAGCAAGGCATTGCTAAAAGGCCATTGCCTGCAATACAATGGTCTAGGAAAGAAGTTACCAGCATGAGAGAAAGGTTGAGGCCAATCCTAGACAACACAGAAGAATGGTTACATAAACATGGTTATGCAATGAAAAGTTTCATAACAGACTCAGAAGGAGAGGAATCCGAAGCAGCAGCTCGCCAACAGTAAGAACTCCGCGACAAGAATAAATCAGCGGTCATTCCCACTTCTTCACGAAGAGGTCCTAGGATCAAGTTCACTGTTGGCAAGAAAGATACCCAGGCTATCCGAGAGACAGAAATCACAAAATCTAATCCATCTCGCTCTAAGGGTAAAAAGTCTATTCTAGAAGAGATAGATTCCGATGAAGAAGAAACTTCAAGCGACCAATCCGCTTAAGATGAAGATTCAACAGAAGCAGACTCTGATGCCGAAGAGGTTTCTGAAAGCGGGCAAGATTCTGATGAAGATCCTGAAGAAGGATCTGAAGGTGACTTTGAAGGCGAACCAGAATAGGAGAGATAAGAGGGTGATCAACATGAACCCAGGCATGATCAAGAAATAATTACTTCTCCTCTTGAGAATGTAATTGAGGAAATTCCCAGAACATCATCGCCTGTGACTTCAAATGTTCCTCATACCCCTCCAGATTCAAGAAATCCTCCACCTCCTGTTCCCTCGTCACCTATTCCTACCACATGCATTCCTGCAGTCGAGATATCCCCTATCCCTGCAGCATCAACCCAGCTTGATACTCCTTTAGTGACAAGCATCCATACGATTGATATACTGTCAAGCCCTCCATCGTCCATTCCTAGCTTGTCTTCGCCAACGTATGATATCACTTCTGAAAATGAATTCAATCGTTTCATGAATGAGTCAATCCGTGATCAGCTTAATGTGTCAACTACATGAGCAATGATGACAAATACTTCTCCAATTGTCACGATACCTATGGTGAGTTCAGATGTGACAATAACTTCAGAAGTAGCAATGGTGACCGAATTGACAGTAAATCCAGAAGTTCACACTTCTTTTCTTCCTCCTTGGCTAATATCTCAAGTGTCGAAGCGTAAAAAGCAAATGATTTCTCTAGAGGAGCTCGACCTCGAAGAGATAATTCTTCCAAAAGCCAAAGGGAAGAAAAAGGCAAAGGTATACTCAAGGCTGAATGTTGATAAGTCTGGCCACAAGTATGCTGAAATTGGCATACCACCAAATGAAGAAGGTGATGTCAATATGGAGGACTACACAGTAACAAAGGTCCAGCTTGGCAAGGTTACCAACGAAAGTGCAAAAGCCGATGCGCAAGTCACTTTGGATATCTTGGCAGGAAGGTTGGATAAAGTAGAGCAAGCTTTTATTAACATGTATGAGAGGGAAAAGCAGTATACCCACTTTGTTGTAAAAAGGAATACTCTTTAGTTCCAAAGTAGCTACACAATACTTGTGATGGTAAATATTGAACTCCCGATTTGTCGAAGGCTGAAGAATTAGCCTCCAAAGGCGGGGTGTTATATGATTTTGTTGAGAAGATCATCGGTGCGGATCTCGAGATTATATTGAAGTTCGCCGGGCGAAAACTACCTTGTTGGCTAAGCTCTTTTACGAGCTTGATAAAGAAAAAGTGCTCGAGTGCAAAGAGACATGGAAAAATGCACTGTTGTCATGAATTAGAATGAAGCGGTGCTTCAGTAAAGTGTGGTGGAGAGGTTGGGGTAATTCTTGACAAAGAAAAGTTTGTAGAGGTAAGAGAATCACTGAAACACAGAATTCAAGTGGTTCAATCTCTCACAGAAGATCTTCACCAAGTACAGGAAGATGTCGACGGGCATCACACCATTATCAAAAAAGGTATCAAAGAGTTGCCTGGTCAACTTCTTGAGGAAAATCATATCTTCCTGCTGGCCATAGAAATATCCCAGATCTTCAAGGAAGCCATCATGAATTTGATTGAAAGTTCAGACTTCTCAGAAGCTTCGCTGAACATCATTTGTGATACAAGGCTCACATTGGACAACCTGAAAACACATCTTGACAGGTGCAAGAAGGTTCACTCATCTGCCATGAGATCGATCATGAGAATTCACACCATTGTGGATTACACTGTTGGTCCAGATGAGAAGTTTGTGCAAGAGACCAGGAGGAAATATGAAGACTTCCACGCCCAAGGAAAAGAAACATTGAAGAAGCTTCCTGTTCTCCGGTGTTAGACATTTCCGGTGCATCCCTTTATGCATCTTGTAAATATTTCTCGACATTTTCAGAATGTCTTTTTGTAAATTGTAATTACACCAAGTCAAAGATGTAATATTTTGAAAACAAATTACACTTTGACTTTGGTCAAAGTTAGGTGAGATCTCCTAAAATCGCTCACCTAACTTTCCCTGATTTTCTCAATCTCTTTCCTAATTTTTCTCATCCCTCTTTCTATATAATGTGAGGGATTTTCATTGTAAAAGGATCTTTTAGTGTTTTGCAACGAAGTGTTGCCCTTTTTGAAGCAAATTTGTGAAACTTTGCATTCATGCTTTGTGAATGAAATTCGATTAATAAAGAAAAGGATTGCAAGCCAAACTTTGCGTTGGATTCGATACTTTTGTGAGTTGATCTTATTTGGTAGTGATTAGTTTGAAGAATCTAAAGGACTCTGAGTAGTTTATGTAAACTTTGTGTTACATTTAGTATTTAGATTGCATTTTTATTTATGTTTATCATTTGGCTGAATGATCTACAAGACTTTGTGCTTGTAATCGTTCATGCTCTTGCATGTTCTTGTCGAAGGATCTACAAGATTTTGTGCTTGTAATCATTCGTGCTATTTGATACTTTTGTTGGATGATCTACAAGACTTTGTGCTTGTAATCGTTCATGTTGTTCAAGGAATTGTTGCGTCTAAGAAGACTTTGTGCTTCTAACGTGACAAACGGTATATCTGCACAGATCCAACATTGAAAAAGCTACGGAACGACTTTGTGCCTTCGTGAGCTTTCCCTTTTTACTTTATTTGTTTGTTATTAATCACTTCTGGTATCTCTACGCTTCGCTTTGACGAGATAGAGGTATTGGTATTACTGCTAGTTGTTAGTTTAAGGTTATCGAGAATTGTGAACTTCCAACGGTGAAGCATTGTAAACATCTTCTCTGAAAAAAGAGAGAAGGATGAATGTAACACACCCCCCCCACTCTGTAAGTTTCGTGTACATTTTGTAATTACTTGTTTGATTTACTATCGCTTTTGTTAGTAGTAAGAAGGGCGCCTCCCCTTTCCGAGAGGAGAGATTCACATCTCACATAGCTGTGGCTGAAGTCCAAGTTGTGTAATCTATCGAAAAGCTGATTACATAATTTTCACCTAACACGATGCCTCCCACATCCATTTATATGGCCAACGTGATCCCCTCTATCCATATACCTTATGTCTTCGAACAACCCAAAACTATCAAAGTAAACAAGGTCCCCTTGGGCTTTAGCTTCACCCCCTGTCACCTCTAGTGGTGGAGGTTTTGGAGGGATGAGTGGTGGGGGCTTTGGTAGTGGTGGAGGATTCAGTAGCGGAGGTGGTGCTAGTGGAGGTGTTCTGGTGGAGGTCATAGTGGTTGTTCCGACGGAGGCCCTACTGGTGGCGGTGGCATTGGTAGTGGTTCTAGCGAGAGTCACATCGGTAGAGGTCCTGGAGGTGGCCTTGATGGCTATTCAGGGGGAGGTTCCTCTGGACCTTTATCTTCTAATGACCCTATTCTAAATACTCTTCTTTAGAATATGGGTAAGATGCAGAGCTAGTTAGCAAGTCTTTCCCAAGCCTCTACTCAGCCTATCTTCTAGCCCTTCTTCCAACACAACCCATTATCGGTTGCGATCTTACACACTCCCTTCCCCCAAGGAATGGAGATCCCTAAATTTGAAAAGTACGGTAGTAAAGGCGATCCACAGACACGTGTTTGTCTTTAACACCCTACGCACATATTTCTTCCATCATGACGCATTGATGGCCAAACTGTTTCCTCGATCTCTCAAGGACACAATGCTCGAGTGGTACTGTTCCTTGCCTGACAATTCTATTTTCTTGTTCGACCAACTTGTAAATCAATTCCTTAGAAAATTTCAAGCAAACATCAGGCCAAAGATGACCTTTTCAAATCTCATCTGATGTAAACAAGGAGATAACGAAAAAATCACTAATTTCATAGCACGCTACCAAGCACTCCTTTCACAAACCTCGTATCAACTGCCTGATTCTAACGTGCAGAAGGTATTCATAGGGAACTTACAAAGACCTTGGCAAGAGAAGTTCACCCTTATGAAATACCCTCTTTCGTGCACTTGTGTGCATCCTTACGAGAATACCAATAGACGGTTGTTTAGTTTGGGGGATCCTCCTCGCGCTCCCATTCTGAGGCAAATTCCATTGTATCAATCTCTAGGAAAGGTAAGACCGTTATGAATGTAGTTGTCACTGTTGATGACAATGGCCTCAAACATAACCGAAAGTTCACAAAGTTATTAGAATCCTATTCTTCTATCTTGCAGAAGTTGCTGAAGGATAAGATCGTAACTTTGCTGAGTCCCAAGCCTGTTAAGGAACCTTACCCTAATTGGTATGATGGGAACACTTATTGTCAGTACCATCAATTTAATGGGTATGATACCAAATGTTGTATGTGGCTGCATCATGAGTTATAGGATCGCATCAAGGACGGTACCATTCATCTTGATGGGAGTAAACAAAATGCTAACAAATTAGTGGCGAAGGCTAACAGTGAATTACAGATATACACGGATTTGTTTCTGTCGCACTCTACTAATATGATTGTAGATCCCACCAATTCTGCTACTCAACTTGGGGCCTATGTTAACATGGTCACGGTGACTTCTACTGCTCCACCTGCACCTGGTTCGCCAGACATTACATTCACATCACAAGATTTCCCTTAAATAATAAACCCTCACCCCTATAAATTCCCGCTCACATCAATGGTAACATTGTGACAGGAGTCTTGATAGACCCCGTGAGTCATGTGAATGTTATCATCGAAGAAACATTAGTACTAAATTCATTACAAAGGGAAAAATATGAAGAAACAAAATCAACTATCCATACGCACAATGGTATGAGTCTTAAACCATACAGCTCGATAACTTTGTCCGTCCTGATTGGACCTAGGGCTATTGACATGGTTTTCGATGTTATCCCAGAGTCAAATCTATTCAAAGTGAAGCTAGGCATCCCCTGGCTAGCTTCCATGAATGGAATTGCCTCCGTTATTCACAAGGTTTTAAAATTCTCTCATGAAGGTGTCGTGCATGTAGTGCATGACATCGGGTATCAGCCCTTGGTGTCCCGTGGTGGATATATGTTGGATCACTTTTGGCCTTCCTCGGTTGGTCTGCTTCCTCTGAGAATGGACCTACTTTACAAAAACTATGTAAAGTATAAGACTGAGGGCAAGGGGCAACTGAAACTGACCCTTCCTGTGATGCAGCAGTCGGTCGCCTCCTCCTCCCAAGAGGAGGAGAAGCCCGTACCTACCGCTCCCCCTTCTCAGAAGAAAGAGGAGAATTCCAAGTCAGCTCCCTCTCCTTCCCATAAAGGGAAAGAGAAGGTTTCCTTTCCCTGGACTACCTTGTCCTCTCCCTCTTCTTGGGAGGAGTACTAGATGAGTTGGCCCGGTGGCTACCCGCTGAGTCTGATGATTCCTCCTTAGCGTAGGCCCAAGCTCAGGATCACATACCTCCCTAATGAATACCCTAGACCGTGGTACTACCTATACGATAGAAAGAAAGGTTCCCAGAGGGAATTCGATCTGTGGCCCCCTATCGCTCTTGCTCCGAAAGCGGTGAATGGGAAGAGGCCCACTATTGAGGCTCTTGAGCTGACCCCCTTGTTGCTCCTTAACCTGTTCCTCTTGCTCCCATTTAGGAACTCTTTCCTCCACCAAAAATGGTTGTAGTGGACATCCCCATGGTTGAGCAGGAGCCTGTTGTTCCTTCACAGCCTTCGGCCTCCAACTCCAAGATTTGTAGAAACCACCTTGTGCGAGAGTGTAAGCGTCGATGAAAGGCTCTCTTAGCCAAGCAGGTTTCCTCGCAAAGGAAGGAGGAAGAAATGATCGCCCCTGCTTCAGGGCCTCCTATAGTGTCGCCCTCTTCCCTTCCTTCTACTTCTCTCTAGTTTGGTTCTACACTACCTCTAGCTTCCACTGCGAGTGCGAACACACCTAACCCCAAGGGGGTATATGTGTTCATCTCTCCTTCAGTTGAGCTACTTTTGTTGATGTTTGTTCCAGATATCCATCCCTTTCCAAAGCCCGTGGATATGATTAATACCTCGATTGTATCCACTGCGGTTCTTTCCTCCTCTTCCTCCACACCTCTAGCCTCATCTATGGAGAGTTCATCTCCTCCAACAAAGAAAAAGGTGGAGTGTGGTCCTTCTATCAGTGAAGGACGTAAGAAGATACCACCTTCTTCACAAGGTGGTCTCGTGCTAACTTGTTATGTCCTAGTGATGAAACCAGTCTTGGCTTCTCCTAAGTTTGTCACCACTCCCGAGTCACTTGGCGAGCCCAATGATGACTCTCGAGCGTTGCCTGCCCCATCCATTGAAGTTAGACATGGCACTCCTGTGGGGTGCATGTTTAACTCTGTGGATGAAGTTTCGGCCTTGTCAGCAATTTTCATGAAATTGTTGACCTTGGCTCCACAAGAGCTCAGTGGAGAGGACCTCGAGGGGCCCTCTTCCTTGGCCCTTGTTGTAGGAGGGCCAAATGCTCCTCCTCTTAGCATCCCGCCACTGCAAACTTGTCCTCCTTCCCCCTACGATGATCTAGAGTGGGAAGCGGATGACCTCTTGGCTGATCAGTGTTAGGGGGAGGCCTCTTCTTGATTTTTTTCGTGTGTGTGTTTTATGATGTGTTCCCCCGTGATCATGCTATGTGTGCCTAGATGACCCTCGTCACCTTTGTTGGTGCTTGGATACAGGTGTGGGTTTTGTGTCGTAAACCTTCTTCTATTTGTATCATCATTCTTCCATGTTTGTGCCTCATTTTCAATAAATTGGGGACAATGCAAAGTATTGGGGGCCTTCCATGTTGACCCAATTTTTTACTTTGTCTTCTTGTGCATTCTTCACATGGTTTGATATAGTAGGGGGTTGATGATAGTTCATTTATATACTATTACTATACATATTTATATATATTTATGAGTAGTTCTGACCTCGAAATATCAAGCTACCCCTATGCCCTTTGTTTGTGTCTTCTTTCTTTTTTCTTTCTCTTTATCTTTCTCTCTTATTTTCTTGAGTTGTCCCTCTTATGTGTGACAACGCTGCTTCTTCAATATTTTGATTTTCAGAAAAGGCATTCGTTGCCAATGAATCTTTTCTATAAAATCCTCACAAACCTTTCTTCAAAATCGCATTCTCAGCTTGGAACCCTAATGGAACATGTTTCCTTCATCACAGGTTCATAAAGTAAAGATTTGGAAACCTTCCTCCAAAGCGGGAACATCTTTAACCTTCCCCTCGAGTGGGGGCATATTCTTTCTTTCAAATTCCTTGATGAAGTGAACATCTTTCAAAAGAACTCCTTGATGATGGATCGCTCTAAGAAAGAAAACATCTACTTTCAAATTATGCATCCCTTGAGTGGACCCCCCTTCTTCACGGCAGGTTCCTGAGGTACCCCCTTTGAAGGATCTTATCTTGAGTGAAATCATTTGCATCTAGCTTGGGGGCAACCTGATTAGACCTCACTTTTCAAACAACACGTCCCTTGAGTGGACCCCTTTGAAAGACTTCCTAATTATCAACGGTCCACACGACTATTTGCTCACTTGCCTACTCGGTCGCTTCTTGACTCTGTAGAGTCCACTGTCTCAGGTTTCCTCCATGCGAGAGATCTTGGGGGATACCTGTCTCAGGTGCTTTCTTTCTTCAACTTCATAGTTTTGAGCAGCTATGAAGTCCTTCATTTTCCTTGCACCTTCAGGTTCATTAGATCGTGGTCTGCTTCCTCGATGATTCAGGTATATATTTCTAGCCCTACTCCTTCCTTGATCTACTTTACCAAGCACTCATCAGTACTCGTGCTCGCTAAAGTGGGGGAAAAATGTATAGGAGTGATTTTGCACCCCATGTGCAAATCCCCTTTGTTGCCTTCTCCACCTTAGAAAACCAAGTTTGGAGGCTTAATTCCACCTAAGCCCGCTGCTTTTGTCACACTTGGTGCCTATTTTGAGTGTCGATGGAGGAATTTTTGTTGGGGACGCTTGCACAACACGCAAATGTCCGCGCAGCATGCTTACATCCTTGGCAGATTCTTGCGGCTGAACCTCTAGAGGCGTTACAGTTCTCATTGGGATTCAAGTTGTAACACTCCCTTTGGCCGACTGACCCAAATATGGTTTTTTTTCTCCATCCCTTCTTCAAATTCACTCCTTGAACAATAATTTCAATCCTTTAAGCATTCAAGAAATCTTCTACACACTTCAAGCATCCATTATCACACTCTTGCACTCACTCTCAAGATTTCAAGTAGCGTTCTTGCACTCCATTGCAGCAAACACAACACTCCATCACTTTGGTAGAGCAAGCTGGGAACAAAACACCATTGCAGCAGAGGCTCGAGTACTCTCATTTTCTCCCCCAAGCAGCCTTGAATGCTCTTGGTGGAGGTGGTAAGCTTCCCTTTCCTTCCTTCTATCACTTGGTTGAGTTAGCACTTTACTGTTTTGTAGTGCCTTAGTGCTCTTTACTACTTTGTTTTCTTTATCTCGCTTTCTTGGTTGTCTGTGGAGGTGGAAACACCTAAACGAGGGTCTGACTGAGGAAGGCCCCTATATAGCCACCCAAAAAAAATTTCTCTCTTGTGTGTAGGTGAACGTGCTTTCAAGGAACTAGCTGGCGAACAAGTTTCTTTGTGAGATCCTTCTTGCAACCTTTACTCTTGCATTTTTAATTTATCACATTAGAGAGTATTTAGTTTACTTGATCTTGTTATTTTGGACCTTTAGTAGTAATTAGCTAGGTCGTTAGCCTATTTTATTAGATTTGACCTTGTCTCTTCAGTTGTCTGGTCGTATGGACAACAACGCACTTTAGAGATGTTAGCATGCTGCACTTTCGTCCTCAGGCAGAGAGCTCCCTGAGGCATAGTGTTGAATTTGAAAACTGGCTTGCCTAGCCCTGTCTTGCATTTCAGGATTGTAGAGTGGTTGTAGGACTTTATAGTCCTCATCATTCTCATCCCCATATCATAACACCCTATTTAGCTGAGGTAAGTTAGGGCAGCCTTCTGCATCTTGGCCCTCCGTGACCTGAGGCCTTGCATGTGGTGGTCCCCCTATCTTACATGTGCAGAGAACATAGACTAGGGCCGAGAAATTGATGATATCCATTGCATTAGAGAGAAAGGCGAGAGCAATATCCTAGTTTTTGAAGAGGCATGTGGGGTCCAAAAGAAACTTAGAGTTGATCACCCTCTGAATAGCCAATTCTATCACATTACAATTGAATTTGAAGACACGATAGAGCTTCTCTGAGGAGAAAATTCCATCAACATGTCGGAGGTCGGCACCTTCTTTCCTTTGCAAATGCACATATTTATTCAGCATAATGGAGGAGGAGAACTAGTATAGATGTAGAGACAAGCGTAAAGAATGAGACCTGGAACCAAGATGGAAAGGGATAAATAGCCATTGCAAAAATATGACATGAGAGAAATAAAAGTAGGCATAGATGACACACATGCCTAAAATAAATATCATAAAAAGAAGTGATCTCAATCAAATATATTGACAAAAAGGATAGCTTTAGGTGCCACCAAGTAAGCATGGAGGGGAATTAGCAATAAAACTCCTATCTTGAACACATGCACGACAAGTACTATGATAGGATACAAGATCATTAGAAAAGACAACATGCCTGTCTAAATGGAAAAAATGGTATCGCCAACATTGGAGGAGTTAGAAAGAGGGGATTTCATATTTGAAATTAAAAAAAGTGGTGAAATACACCCCATGAGAACGATACAATTTGTTGGTTAACAGATTGTGTATTTTCTAGAATTTTAAATTTCTTAATTTATTGTCTAGTCTGAATGTAAATCAATTTGCAACTGTTGGGTAAACTACTTGTTGGGATTAAGGTGTCTTAACCTTAGAGTCCTAACATTGTTTTAATTATTGTAATTAATGTATTTATTTGTATTATTTTATTTCCTATGGTGTCATTTCATTAATTGGGACCCACCAACTAGGTGGCATCCCCATTAGAGGTAATTGGATGACACATCATCATCCCAAGTGGACATAGGCGTCCCACTTTGGAATCTATGACATATGAAAAATTCTATGACACGTCATAATGCATCTTTGAATGCATGGGTGAAAGTTGGTGCCCAAGATGGGTTATGACAAGATGTAAGAGAATCAACTATTTTTAGTCAGTTATGAAAAATTCTCTTACAGTTGTAAGTGTTGTCAGCTATGACAGATTCTATGGCAGCTATAAGATGTGTAAGGCATCTGTCATAGCCTATTTTTAGCATATTCTAGGCATCCAAGCTTGGAAGAAGACTATATGCATGTTTGACAAGTGTACATGGGGTGTAAGGGAATGTTGTACAAGTGTCCAAATGCATGTCTAAGGTGTTAAATATTGTTCCTTTTAGATTTGGACACCCCTCACCTTCTAGATGCTTTTTGAAGCTTGTATCACTCTATTTATTGAGTGCCTTTTGTTGTAGAATATATAGTTTTGCTTGCAGGTAACGAAGTGCTACCAGAATCACTCCAGAACAGGTGTTCATGTTGAAGCACTTGTTGAAAAAGCTTTGTACTTGGTGATATCTTGTATTCATTATTTGAAATAATAAAGATAGTATTGTGCTTTTGGAGGGTGGGGTTTTTTACCCAAAAGGGTTTTCCCCACATATATTTGGTGCCACTTTTTTATGCTTTCTTGTTTTTCTACTTCCATTGTCTATGTATGTGCTTCTCTTATTGTAACAATAAAAGTTGTTAAACAAAAAATTTGTAACTCTCCCTTGATTAGATTAGTGTAGGAAGCTATTTCTGCTCACCCAACTTCCTTTCACTACTTCTATGTGAAAGATTTCCTCTTTGAATTTTATGAGGTACAACTCCCTCTTCTAATGAGTAAAATATGATTTTTGAAATTAAAATCTAAAATAGGGTCTACTTTTAACTAGAAAGCAAAAAAGATGATAAACTGAATTCCAATGCTTATAAATTTTAAACATTGAACTTAATGAATAAATCTTAATCATTAAAAGCACTTAGCAAATAGACTAATTTGCATTCTATGAAATGTAACTTAAAAAAATTTATGACCAAAGATAATATTAAAACCAAAATAGATATAATAACTAAGAAAGATTTTTGCATTCACACAAAAATGCAACAATCTAAGAAATCAATCAAAATGCATAGATTATGATAAATTCCATTCATTCAATGATCCATATAGTCCATTCGTAAACATACAACCATTCAATTTTAATTATATTTCTCCAAAAATTTCTAAGAGAGTTCTCAATGACATCAAATTGCATATATAATTGCAAGAGTAATTGTTTCTTTGAATAACT
>VDFB02373013.1:0-19211 GCA_007258455.2 Sequoia sempervirens | reverse complement strand
TCTTGTTGCAATGGGGTTGGCATATTTGTGAGCACTATTATTGTGTGTACTTGCTTGTGTAGGTGCATTTGTGGACTGTGAGAAGCACAAATTTCTGTGTGTGGGCAATGATCTTGCAACATTGTTTAGTAGAGACCAAAGCTAGTTTGTCTTGTGATGTTAACTCAAGGAGGTTAAGTTTCCACTTGTAATTTAGGTTATCTAGCAAAAATGTACAAGATGGTATGGTTGAATATTTGTTTAGATGGGTGATAGGTACTATTTTGTCATATTTCTCAAGTGCTTTTCCCTACTTTTTCTATTTTGCAGAGGACTCCAAAGAATGGCCATATGCTAAATGGTGAAATTAAGCCTGCAGGAGTAAGTACCTCCAATGGAACAAATTATATCTTTTTATGTATAATATTAGTTATCTCCTCCCGATTTTAAATAAGTAATATTTTTTTTCAATAATATTTTAACCAATAGATGTGTCTGGAAGAATTCATAGACTCCTATGCCTTCCTTCAAAGAGCTCATTGATGGAGAGTAGAGGCCACAAAAGACTCTCACTGACAGGCAGCAAGTATACATTTGTATTTCTAGTTATATCACTTTTTTGCTTAAGCACATTATTTTATAAAGCTCTAGAATTTTTTTTATTCCCTTACACTACATTTTTTTGTTATTTTGGTTTTAGGAAAATCAAGATGCATTGATCAAGTGTGTCACAGAAGATGTTGGCTTTATGTGATAATGTATATCTCTTATCAGCTATCACTTATCAATGAATCATATCAAAATCTTATTGGATTTCTCCATGAATACTCTTCCAATTTTTTTTAATGCTGACATAATGTTTTTTGTATTTTAAAGAATTAGGAGAGAAATAATGTTTTGGCTTATTAGTTATCAAATGCATCTACTTTACTCTTGTTCCTACAATGCACACTAAAATCAAGTGGTGCAACTAGCACGACCTCTCAACGTCGCAGGTCATCTTCATCTGGTTTATTTGGAAGGATGGCTAGTGTAAGATTTTTTTTGTTTAATTACCATATTATTTAACCACTATGGTTGATATTTAGTTACATTTAACATATTTTACATTGTTTTAACATGTTTTTCAAACAATTCCATCAAGCGTGGGGCTCTCATTGGGCAATGGTGTGACAATTGGTGGTTTAGATGCTTCACAACAAGTAAAAGAAAAATATCCAGCTTTGCTTTTTAAGCAACAACTTACAGCCTATGTAGAAAAAAATTATGGAATGATCCATGATAATTTGAAGAAGGAAATTTTTCCTTTGGTTGGATTATGCATTCAGGTTTGTTGACATCTCTTAATTAGAATTGTTTCAATGTTGACTGAAAAAATAAATAATGATAATTACTTTGAAATTCTCTTGTTAATTTAAAATTTTAACCCCCTGATATCTTTAGACTATTAGGAATGGGAGACCATCAGCCTCTATTAATGTCTTTTATATTATTATGCATTGGATGGAGTCAGGGATGTTAACAAATATTGGAATATGGAGTTTATTTGAAGGTGGAATATTTTTTATTTTTTATGGAAAAGATATTACACTCAGTTACAAATTCCATTACCTTATGTTTTGTATACAAGCACTAAGAACATCTAGAGTAGGTTTCATCAAAGGGTATTCTAGGTCTCATGCCAATGCAGTAGCACAACAAACTTTGATTGGTCATTGGAAAAGCATTGTGAAGAGCCTGAACAACTTTTAGAAAACATTATGTGCCAATTATGTAAGTGAATCTTTGATTTATGGGAATTTGGATAGATAACATGTTTGTGAACTATGAATTTATTTTGTTTAGTTTTTCAAGTAGGACTATACACATTTTCCATACTAAAAGGGCTGGTCACCTTCTTTTTGTAGGTGCCTTCCTTTTTGATATGTAAGGTGTTCATAGTCTAACAAAAAAAACTAGTTAACCCTAAACCCTAAACCCTAAACTCTAATAGTTGTACTAGGGGCCATGTTTAACAGACCAAATGCAATTGCTAACTTTTCACTATGGTGGTAGATAAATAATTTTTTTTTTTTAAAATTGCAATGTTTCGTCAAAATTTTGACGAACAAGTCCGACAAAACAAAAAAATTGTGATGAGGTTGCTATACCTTCGATGCACTTTTCATTGCAATGTCAACTCCCCTCGTCGGAAAAATGACGAATGTTTGTTGTTGTTTCGATGCTTTCAAATGACACTCTGCAACGTTTTTGTGTTTTTTGTCATCAATAGATGGACGAAGTATCATTGATTTTTTGACAAAAATCATCACCATTTTCTGTGGTGTTGACTGAAGATGTTGGGTCATGGTTTTGACGAATAAAAGTTGGTCATTAAAGCGATGAAATTTAAAATAGTGTTTCATTGGACATTCAACAATATTTTGTCAAAATTTTGACAAACATTCGTCATAATTTGTAGTCAAATACTATAGTGAAGGTATATGAGGTAAGACTAAACAATTGACTAACCCTCCAAAGATGGAACACTTATGAGCTCACTTGACAAGTGTGTGAGAAAGTGTCAATAGGTGTCTCAAGTGACGAGGACACATGTCTCAATGCTATAAAGTGAGACAAAAGTATGAAATAACCTAAGTAAACTTAAGCTAAGTGTGAATAGGTCAATCATAGAAAGGTGATTAACTAACTAGGTATGATAAAGAAACTATTTACACTAACAATAGGTTCACCATGTGTGCATATATTCATATGATTTCTAGAGGGAGCACCAAACATATACAACCTTTATTGGAGTAATGATCATGAAAGATAAAAAGTTCATAAATAATTTTATTCTATTATTCATGAATGGAACCAATAAGGAGATACATATTAATGAAATACACTATATAATACCAAACCATAGGTTCATTTTTATGTAAAATTACATTATACTTAGATTATCTCTATTTAAATAATACTTTTTTTTCATTATGAATGGTAGATCCTACAAAATTTACACAACCTACCCAAATGGATTTGTAATGCGATTATGAAGATTTACTCAATTGTGTTGAATTCCATACAATGTGTAGAGAGTGTGCTTTTCTATGTAAGAAAAGAGGAAGGATGGTTTGTTGGTAAGGTGTTCATACATTCCAATATTTGTGCCAAAAAACTTAAAATGCTTAAACTAAATATAAGTTAGTTTTGCTTATATGTACAATGCACATATCTATTACATCTAGAGGGATTAAGATTATTTAAAGAGATAAAATATACGAGCTTACTAAAAATGATGATTAAATAAATGTACACAATTATTAAATATATCACAATTATAGAGAGAAAGCCTCAATTGGTAATTAATTCTTTCAAGACATGCTATAATAAACTATATAATATAGTATGTAGAAAACTATAAGAAGATATTAAAAATATGTATAATCAAAGGTTAATTTGGCTTGTGAACATAAAAACATTGATGAAATAACATCAAAATCATATATGAGACTTCTAACAAAAATCCTCATTGCAAGAAACATGTCAAAGATAAATATGTCATATGTTATTAGAGTTATCATGGATAGAAAGTAGTAGATTATTTATCATGTTGAATGATTCATGAGAGATGTTCAAGAGAGCAACAAAGAATGATGAAATTCATACAAAATATTCATTGAAGGATATTTGGATAGGTCAAATGCAATGGAAAGTATTTCATTTATATATATAGGTAGGTCTTGGGAATATAATTCCAAGTGAAGAAGAGATATAAAATGAGAGGCGAGGAGTTTGACAACTAAATTATGAGTGTTCCCAAAATTTACCATCATACTTGCATGACAATAAAAATGGGCTAACTTTGTTGGTCGAGGTTATTACTTTAAATTTCTTTTCATGATAAACATAATAGTGCCAAACTTGATGATAATATAGTTGCATAAAATTGAGAGTAAATTAGTTATAATCCATCACATTGGGAGAGATGTTTATTTTTGATGGCATTAAAAATTGTGATGATTTTGATGATGAGGATCTTTGAGCTATTAGAAAAATACAACTAAACATGAGTGGGAGATCACCTTAATACTACATTATGGGAAAATTATGGATGTAATAGAACTATATATATTGGGTACATAAGAGAATTCGATAGATAAGCTCCATGAAGTAATGAATATTGAGGAGAAGACTACAAATAAAGTAATAAATTTCATCAACATAATGAAAGAGAATGGATTCTGATTAAGGGGAACAACAAGTTTTGAATGGACCTAAAACCATTTACAACAGGTTTTGAATGGACCTAGAACCATTTACAACAGGTTTTGAATGGACCCGAAACCGATAATAAGAAGGTTTTGACAGGGACCTAGAACCCAACCAGAAAAATAATGCTACTTAAAGATACACATAGAAGACCAACAACCAAACAACAATTGAACTATAACAACACAAGGTTAAGCTGGGAACCTTGACCCAAAACACTAGGAATAGGGACTTAGGGCTCAATCAGAATAGAAGCACCACCTGAGTCAGTAAGGTAACAAAACATGACACAAAAACTGTCTAGAACAGCTAGGCAACCATTAGCCTATAACAACCAGACTACAACAAAACACTTAACAACAATACCCACAAAATTCAAACTCCCCACCTCAATAGGGAAGTTATAAATGAAAACTAAACACTAAAGAGCAATATCCTTCACATGGATCTAGTCTACTCGAACCACCAACCCAACCTCTACCTCAATAAGAGAGGGATCCCCTCTATAGGAGAGAGTGATATGAAAACCTTTTCCACTGGAGAAAGAACTTCCCACCAGGACCACAAAACCCCTCTCCACCTCAATAGGGGAGGTCTCCACCTTAGAAGGAGCAGTCTCCACCTCCATAGAAGACATCCACCATGGAACCAAAAAGAAAGCAACAACCCCCGAAGAAAGGCACAATATTACATCCTTTGGAAAAACAAAAAACTGGAGCATGGAAGAAGCAAGAGAATACTTCTCATCCAGAAACCAAGAGAGGAAAAAGCATTGAGCCAATAAAATAAAAATTTGAAGAAGCTTAGTAGTCAGGGCCTTTGAGCATAAGATAGGAAGCCACCAACCTGCAACAAAACATTGAGCAGTAGGAAAACAACCGAACTAAGCTACACTAACACCACTATAGAAACAAGGATCTCCACCTAAAAAATAGAGGGAGTAGAGACACCCCTCCAAACTATGAAAGCTTGGGACTTGACATAGATCTTAGTATACAACCTAGTCAAGAGAACAATCATAGAGAACAAAAGAAAAGAGTCCTCCAAAATAAACACAAACCTCTTCCACAAATGAAGTATTATAAACCAGAAGGAGCTCCAAAACACCCAAACTCTTAGGGGATAACTTTTTCCCTCCAAGAAAACACTTCCAACAACAATATGGAGGGAAAAAAACTACTCCACAAACAACCTCCATAGCATGAAAAACTTTAAAGACCAACCTCTTGAGGCTCACCAACCCCATGACAAGCAAAAGCTGCCAGGGCAACTCTGAAAGCATTGCACCAGAGGGAAAAAGACCATCCCCCAATTGGAAGTGACACTCCCAACATGAAGAAAACCATTCATAACACCATCGTCTGAGAGTCACCCAAAGGAAAAGAAAGCTTACCAGCCTAAACTGGTCAAGCCTAGAAGAGGTTCTAAAGACCACAAAACCCCACAAGCCGCAACAAGAACATGAGAAACCAACACAAACCATAAACAAAAGCACCTCCCCATTGCAAGAAAAGGAAAATAAAACCAGGGAAGCTTCCACACCATTAGAAAGATCACAACCACTAAAAAACCAGACACAGGGAAAAGCCCGAGCCACAGTAGTCTCACCCAATTGACATGTAGCAAGAGCCTCTATTGACCACAGATGAAGCCAAGAAAACCCAATGAAAAACACAACTATATCGACCAAACATTGAGGGAGAAGAGACTGCACGAACCCAAGAAAAAAATCTGCATCATCATCATCAGATTCTGCTCCTCTGTCTCCATCTCCATCATAAAATTTCAAATCTCTAGCTTCGCTCCTCTTCCCGCCTACACGCTCCATCTTCCACATAATAAAAGAGAACGTGTTACTAATAGTCAATTATATAATATTTATACCATATGGAACCTTAGGTGCTAAGAAAAAATGACCACTTGAAATATCATGACACATTATTATTAAGATCAAATTGTCATTCTATTATGCTTAATAGTTCAAGGAATAACATGAATAAGAAAGTCATATCTAATTAATATTATTTGGTAAGCTCTTCAAGATACATAATTACTAAACATTATCCCATATTAAATTAGTAGCACCAATTGGAGTTATAACTCTAAATATTGGTGTTGAAATTTTAATTTTAGAGTAAACTGAATTAGAAAGAACAAGACTCGAATTTCCAAGAAAAAAATCAACATATAAAATACATATTGATTGATGAAAAAAGTTTCATTGGAGAAAATTTGCTATAAAATATAGATTCACAACTTCATTGAGTATTTCCTAAAAGAAAAACTTGAGTTTTAGAGTAAGAACAATTATTTGGGCACAATATTTTTGTTGAAACTACCTCTTGTTAGTGATAAATCACTACATGATAGTAACACTCATATAAAATTATTAAATTTAAAATAGTTGTTACTTTGCGTAAGGTATTTAGATAAGAAGGTGAAAGTGAGGACCAGCAAAGATTTTGTCAATTACTCACAAATATTAGAGATGCACATTTTACAGTTGATGATTGAGAGTTAAATTGTTGATAAAAATTGATACATTGCATTAGATCCAATTGTTAGGAAAGAATATAATAATAATATTTATCTATTTACAATAAATTATAATGTATAGATCGTAACATAAGGAAATTGTAAAAAATGGTGGAGCATGAGCGTGGGCATGAGCAAGAGCGGGAAAAGAAGGACTTTGAAAAATTCATAATAAACGAAAGGAGCAGGATCTCAGAAATCGCAGGGATCGGTGGCCGGTATCAAGTAAGAAGCAAGGTGAGGCTGATCTGGAAGAAGCGGACCCTCGAAATAAAATTCTGGTGGACCCGGGAGGAAAGGATATTGTGGCTGCAAATTCTGTGGGTTCCCTTGTTGGTCAAAAGGCAGAAAACCAAAAGGCCTGGTGGGGACCATTGGCAAAAATGGAGGTAATCAGAAACCTTGGGCCTCTCTGTTTGGGATAAAACTAAATGGAAAGTGTTCTTTCCCTCTAGTGAAAAATATTTCCTCCCTTGAGAAAGGTAAGTTTGCAATTTTTGTGCTAGATCTGTTAATTGATCATAACATTGCTTTAATGGAAAGAACCCTAGTGGGGAAATTTATGGGTCCCAGACCAAATATTGAAGTGGTCAGGGAGTTTGTCAAAAAAATGGAGAACTCATGGAAACGTTTCAGTAGCAGCATTCCCAAAAGGATATTTTGTGTTTGAATTCACCTGTAGGGAGGATATCTTGGCAGTAAGAAGTGGCGGTCCATGGTATTAGGAAATCCTCCCTGGCTCTTAAAAAATGGTCTTCAAATATGGACCTTTCGGACTCTATTTTTGAGAATGTCCCAGTTTGGGTCAGACTCCCAGGTCTTCCCCTAGAATACTTGAATGAAGATGTCTTTTATGGAATTGCAAGCTCTTTTGGACAACTTCTTTCTATTGATTCTATGACAACTGCTAGAAAGAGGTTGGTTTTTGCAAGAATGTGTAGGGGTCTCTTAGAATGTTGACCTTCCTTTATCAGTCAAGATTCTATCAAAGTTGGGCTCCTGGTCGCAGGATATTGAGTTTTAAACTATCCCTTTTGCTTGTTTCAAATGTAGAAAATCTGAGCACTAGGCTAAGAAATGTCCTTTAAATGCCATCAAAGAAAATGAGAAGCCAGCTAGAACTTCAAAATCTGTATGGAGAAAGAAGTCTGAAGGAGAAAGCCTAGAGAATAAAGAGTCTAATATTCAAGGCACATCAAATGAGGCTGGTAGTGATATGGGAAGTAAGGGTGTGGTACCACATGAACTCTAGCATAAGGATTTTGAGGACACCTTGACAACTAAGGAAAAAGAAGTTAATGCGGAACAGGTGGTTGGTGAAGAAAAGTAGAGTTAGGATGTTGACCCTTTATCCCAAGAGAGGAGCCCAGTTGAGAATATAGAAGGGAACCCGGGTTTGGAGGACATACCTATCCAGGGTCTGTCCTTAGAGCTTAACATTCCTCTTCTGCTTGCTTCCTCTAAAGGTTGTTTTCCTTCAGGTGTAGATCCCTTTATGGATCATAATTCCTCAGAACTAGTTAAGGACTCCTACGATAATCTGGACCAAACTACTAAACTTTCTAGTGACTATTCAACCTTTCATTTGAATGGCATCATGGACACTTTACCCTAGGAGCAAAGACTTCTAACTGATAAGGAATGGGAATCAAGTAAAGAGACAGAGAGTCAAGAAGATATAGATAGAGAAGAGGTTTTATCCAAGAAAAAGAAAAAAAGAAAAAACAATGGAAGACTCCAAGCTGTATTTCTACTAGATCAAAAGCTAAGGCAAATTGTGGAGCAACAAAGAACTCTCGTGGGAAAAAATCTACCAAATGGACAAGAGAGCATAACAATTTTCAGGATATTGTGGATGGTTTTTAGAAAACCATCCTGGAGTGCCTCCACTCCCTAAGTAAATCATGAA
Organism: Sequoia sempervirens; assembly: GCA_007258455.2. Classification (NCBI taxonomy): domain Eukaryota; kingdom Viridiplantae; phylum Streptophyta; class Pinopsida; order Cupressales; family Cupressaceae; genus Sequoia; species Sequoia sempervirens. The sequence goes on along the minus strand of VDFB02373013.1, from coordinate 10,534 downwards.
GATCATGTCATGGAACATCAAGGGACTTAATAATCCCCATAAGCAGGATGTATTGCGCAATTTTTTTAGTTATCGTAAGCCTAATATACTCATTATTCAGGAAACTAAAATGTCAAAGGAAAAAGTGGAAAAGTAGTACACATGGCAATAACTCAAATGGTGCTTCAGGAGGCATTGCAACTTTCTAGAATAGTCACATAATCAAAGGGGATCTAATCTTGGAAGGTACGAACCATATTGCTACTAGATTCACCCATATTAGGGATAATTTTAGTTGGATTCAATCAAATATCTATGCTTCGAATGGAAAAGGTTTCAGAAAATATTTCTGGTTGGAGCTGGCTGCCTTCGGGAGGATTTTTATTAGTGAGTCGTAGGTAGTCATGGGAGACTTTAATACTCCCTTACTAAATGAAGAAAAATTTGGAGGATCCCAGATCAATGTTGAAAGTAAGGAGGATCTTCAGAACTTTATTAACAATCAAGCGTTGATTGATCTAGACTTGCAGGGCGCCTCTTACACCTAGTTGAATCGCAGAAAGGGTATGGATCTAATCCAGGTTAGATTAGATAGATCTTTAATCTTTGATCAATGGTTCTTAAACTATTATTGTTCTCTTAAAGCCCTTTCTAGGATTGGTTCTGACCATTTCCCCATAAGTTTTGTTGTGGATCCTTTAAAGATTAAGAAAAATATCCCCTTCAGAGTTGAAAAAATGTGGCTTTCCCATCCTCTTTTTAAAGAGGAAATTAAGAAATGGTGGAATATTAATATCTCTAGTAAAGCTATGTTTATAGTGGCTAAAAAATTAAGGGAAGTTAAATTCAATTTTAAAAAATGGAAAAAAGAGTCCTTTGGGAACATTTTTAGGATTAAATCTGATCTTCAGATGGAGTTGGGGGAGATCCAATATAAAATCTAGAAGGAAGGATATTTGAATGATATTAAGGAAAAATAGAATGAGCTCCTTATTAAGATGCATGGCATCATTGCAAAAAAAGAGGAGTTCTGGAGACAAAGATCTAGAGCTTTATGGTTATCTGCTGGTGATAAAAACACTAGGTACTTTCATTTATCGGCCTCAAAACATAGGGTGGTCAACAGAATCTCTCATATTGAAGTTGATGGTAATAGGTATGAGGAGGAGGAGCATATCAGAAGGCATGTTGTCATCTTCTTCAAAAATCTTCTTTCTGAGAATGAGGAAAATAACCAAAAAGATCAGGATCATTTGATAGAAGCTATACCTAATGTGATCAATCAGGAAGATAACTCTATGTTGACTGCTATTCCTTCTAGTGAGGAAGTTAGGAAGGCTATTTTTTCTTTTGAAGGGAGCAAAGCCCTAGGTCCTTATGGGTTCCCTGTGTTCTTTTTTCAAAGGTTTTGGGAGATTGTTGGAGAGGATGTGGTGAATGTTGTAAAAAAAAAATTGATTCCAAAAGTCTCCTAAAAGAGTTGAATGCTACTTTCTTGGTTCTCATCCCTAAGAAGCCTGGAGTGGTGAACTTTGATGCTTTCAGACCTATCAGCCTCTGTAACTCGATCTATAAAATCATTTCGAAGGTTTTGACTTCCAGACTTTTAATTATTTTGCCAACTTTGATCTCACCTCAACAGAATGGATTTGTCCCTGGTAGACAGATCCTTGATTCTATAATCAATGTGCATGAGAATATCCATTCCCTGGTTGAATCCAAGACTGAAGGCTTCCTATTAAAGCTTGATATCTCAAAAGCCTATGATAGAGTTGACTGGAAATTCTTGTTTAAAATTTTAAAGGCATTTGGGTGCTACAATAGGGTTCTTCAATTGGTGGAACAACTTGTGTCTACTGTTTCTATCTCTGTTTTGGTTAATGGCTCTCCCTCGATTTTCTTCCAAATCTCTAGAGGTCTAATACAAGGAGATCCTATCTCTCCTATTTTATTCACTATCATCGTTGAAAGTCTTGGAAGAAATTTGAAAAGGTTGATAGATAAAAGATCCCTTATTGGTCTTAAACTGTCCTCTAACAATTTGATCTGTTCTCACCAATAGTTTGTCGATGATACCATGCTCTTAGGAAAATATAATGTTATAGAGGGAAAGACTTTGAAATATCTATTGGATGCTTATGGGAGGGCGTCTGGCCAGTTGATTAATAAACAAAAAAGCTCTCTCTTCTTCTTTAATACTCTTGAACACAGACAGTAAAATTGCCAGAATCCTTGGTTGTAGGGTGGAGTCTTTACCAACCACCTATCTTGGTTTACCTCTAAGGCTTTTAAAAACCCCCGGAGTCCTTTTGGATTTCATTGGTTGAGAGGTTCAATAAGAAGCTAGCTAGATGGAAAGGAGCTTTGCTAAGTCAAGCGGGTAAATTACAACTCCTCAAAGCTACTCTTAATAATCTGCCGATATATGCTTTAAGCCTCTTTAAAATCCCTACCAAGTATGTAGATGCCATTGAAAAGATTCAAAAAAGATTTCTTTGGTTGGGTGTTGAAGAAAAAAAAAAGGTTTCCTTTAATAGGATGGGATCTAGTGTGTAGACCTAAAATGGCTGGTGGTTTAGGTCTTAGAAAAATTAAAATGGTTAACACGATACTTCTAGCTAAAAAAATTTGGAGGATATTTTCATCCTCAGGGGAATGGACAAATAACCTGACTAGCAAATATTTGGAGAATAACAGATCTCTTATAATTAAGATGGACTCCCACCTTCTACCCAAAGGTTCAACATGCTGGAATAATTTGATTACTGGAAGAAAATTTGTTGAAACTGGTGTGGGTTGGCAAGTCAGGAGTGGAAACCAAACTAGATTTTGGGAGGACAGATGGTTGTTTAATGAGCCCCTTATCAAAATTGAACCTTTTTGTGGGTGGGCTGATATTTGCAAAGCTCTATTTGGTCTGTATGTTAAAGATTATTGGTTGAATGGAAAATGGGTGGAACTGTGTTTTGTAAGTCAGGATCTTGCTCTTGTTCATTCATCCTTGATGACTGTCAGACTTAGCCAGGATAAGTTGGAAGATCATCTTGTTTGGATTGATGAACCATCGAGCAATTTTTTCGTTTCGTCGGCTTTTGCTAGGCTATCTTCTGTTCAGGTTCCTCCTCCCTTCTAGTCGAAGGCTTAGTTCAAGCACTTGATTCCTAAAGTCAACATCTTCTTCTGGATCCTTCTACAAAATAAAGTGCTCACGGTTGATAATCTTTGCAAGCGTGGCTTTCAAATACCCAATAGCTGTTATCTTTGCAAGATGGAAGCTGAGTCAGTTTTCCATTTGTTTCTTCATTTTCCTTTTGTTGCCTCGATTTGGGAAAAATTCCTCTATTACTGGCAATTATTTTGGGTTTTCCCCTTGTCAATCGAAGACTTCTTTATACAATGGAAATCCCCGACACACAATCCCGCTCTTGTTAAATTGTGGAATTTTTCTTTCCCTCATGTTGCTTGGGGTCTATGGAAGGAACAAAATAATAGAATTTACAGAGATAAAGAATCTTCGATGGGAATTGTGTTTGATAAAATAATTAGATTATTGAAAGAAAATCCCAATACTATCCCCCAGATGATTGGTAATCATCCTATGATCTCACAGTTTCCAAGGAATGGAACATTAATCAGATTGATATTTCTTGTGTCCCTAAACATTCTAAGAAGGATAGGGAGGGTGTCTACTGGACTTTTCTGCCTAATGGTTGGATCAAAGCCAACTTTGATGGGGCAGCTAAAGGTAATCCTGGGGCGACGGGTTGCGGCGGAGTCATAAGGGATTCTTTTGGCAATTTCCTCGGTGTGACTGCCACTCCCCTTGGTTATCAAACCAATCACCTTGTTGAGGCTACTAGAGCTTTTCATGTTATAAATTTGGCTCATATTCTAAATTTTAAAAACCTCTGGCTTGAAAGGGACTCTAAAAATATTATTGAATGTCTTTTAGGTAGGGCCCCCCCTCGTGGACTATAAAGTCTTGGATTGATGATGCTATTTCGACTCTAGCTAAGTTTGATAATATAAAGATTTCACATGCTTATAGAGAAGCCAATGCTGTGACAGAATTTTTTGCAAATGAAGGGGTCAAAAGTAAAGGACAGTGCACTTGGCTGAATATTAGTGATTTAGGTACTAATGTTCGTGCCTTATTGAACTATGATGCTTCACATGGGCAAGATACGTGTCATTTCATTAATGATGATAGAATGGGGCAAATACATCACAGTCATTAGATTGCATGGGGCCGAGCCAAATTACTTATCCAATAAGTTTGCTTGGCATGCTGTGTGGGTTCACTGGTTTGGAGGGACCTTTTCGAGTCAAGATTTCACCTCTGTCTACTTGACGGTGCTTGTCAACATGGGAGGAGACAGAAAAAGAGTTGAGTCAGACAACTTTGAGATGCATACTAGAAACACTAAAGCGTGGAGTAAAGTCAAAAGTGGGGGTCAACTTCCTTTTCTGGAAAAACTTCATGGGTCTAATCAGGAAGCTACAGAGCATTTTGAGAGGAATTGGGAAAATGGGGAATTAACCCTTTTTGGTAGGAAAGTTCAGCTCAACGAAAACCTTATAGCTGAAGTGACTAGCATGTCCACTGAAGGACACAAATTTTTTCGAGACAGAGTTTTCTCTGATGAAGCTGTGGTCAGATTTTCGAAGAAATATAAGGAAAGATTGAAACTGGTGAAAATTTCTAACAGTTTCTTTGAGGTCGACACCATTAAAGCTCTCTGGAGAAAAGTTCTTCATGTCATCATGGAGTATATTACTCTGGATGGTCGTTTCACTAGAGCTTATGGCTATCACTTTGCTTTGCTCAACCATTTTCGCTACAAGGTCAGGGTTTCTCTTCCCCACTATCTTCTCTATTCTTTAAGAAAAAGTCTAGATGACCATAAGAAAAACCCAAGAAGATATCCTATTTTGCATACTAGTTTGATTAGGTTAATTCTTGAACACTTTCAAAATATGTCGGCCCCTGCTAAGTTGGTTGTTTCCCGGGAGTCCGAGGAGGATGATACTGAACCTAGCTATTTGGGGAATTTTCCCAATTTGAGCCCAGTGAGGATTGTCCAGAGTCTGCCCCCTATTCAGACTAGAAAAAAAACTCAAAACCATAATCCCTAGTCTGCTAAAGCTTGCCCTATTTCTAAGCCTAGAAGCTCTACTGTCAAAAACCTTGTCTCTTATTCTGAAGACTCTCCTGACTCTGAGGATTCTCACGCTAACAAGAATTCATCCTCTGTTGTCCTGTCGTTGGATAGAGATGTTAGAATTGAATCCCCTGGAGCCTCTTACCCTGCCAAAAATTACTTCAATCCTAATAGGGAACCCCTTTGCTGACTTCCTAGGAATAGCTAGGAATAATGCGATGGACCATTTTAGAATGTCGAAATGGGTCTTCCATGAAATCAATGATTTGAAAAGAAAAAATTGGGCCCTCCAGAGTAAATTGAAGGAAATGAGAGATAAGGTTTCAGTGTTAAGCAAGAGGGATGAAGAGTGTCACAGTTCTAGTAAAGAGATCCAGGATAGTGTGGGCAAGGATAGAAGGATTGAAATAGATTTGGAAAAAATGAAAAATACTGTGAAGATAATTATTGAGTAGAACAATAGGATGGCAAGACATAATGCCATTATTGTCAATGCAATGACTGAAAAATTGAATAGAGCTCAATAGGGGTCCTTGGTGGTTGACTTGGAAGAGGTGAAAGATAAAAATCAGGAAGAGGACATTGGGATATCAAAGAGAACCATGGTGAATTTGAAAAGGAAGGCACCCCCAACACCATAGATGATTCAAACATTCAAGAAGGGTGTTCAAAATCACGGAAGGACCTGGTGAGACTAAGTTTGTTTTGAAGACTTCTGGGTTGCAGGTGTTAATGGCAGTTTTGAAACTAGCGTGTCGAATTTTGGTTTTTTATTGACCTTCACAGTCTTTTTGTGGAGGCTGCTTTGCTTTTTTCTGGTTTTGTCATTTTCTTATAGCCTATTTTTTCTACTTGGACTTTTTTTGTCCTCTTTCTTTTACTATTTGTAACTTAGTGGTTTGGGTCCCTATAAAACCCATTTTTTTTCCTTTATCAAAAACATTTTCGCAGGAGACTATTGTGATATTGCTTTGCAACATAACAACTTAAAATCTGCTAGAAGAACTACTTAACAAATCCTTGTACCAAACCACATAAACCTATTATCTCATCAAAGCATTTTAATTAATTCCTTGAATTAAAGCAAAGATAAAACCATACATTCAACTAAAACAATTGAAGACCAATAAAAGATCCTTGATCATTTTATTAATTATCCATATGAAAAAGTACATAATCAGAGAAATTGTTCCAGGATTTTCATCTTCTCATTAATATGTTGTCACTACTATAAAACTATTATGTCTATTATAGACTCAAATTCAACATAAGACTCAATACTATTCTATTCCTTTGTGCTTGAATACAAAATCTTATTGCATGAGTTTAAAACCTTTTCCAACCAAAGACCCATGCAATTGTCCTTAAATTACCTTTTATAAGAACAAGGGAGCAACAAGCTTTGGAACAAATTACACATTAAGTCACATTTTACATTTGACACACATTTCAATTTCAATTTCAAAACATCCCCAAGCAGTTATAGTTGCATTTCCAATGAGGGGGAAAACTTATAAGAGAAAAAAAAATTCCATTCGCTGAAGAAGATTTCCCTACCTTCCAAAATACATCTTTCATTTTTGTAGTAGCAACAAAACATCTTCTTCACAAGAAAAACTGGGAAAACTAGTATTTTTTTCTTCAAATTCTTTTTGCTTGGAGCTCACCTTTTTTCTTTCTTCTAAACTTGACCAATTCTTCTGCTCCTGATGATTGTAATTGTGAAAGAAAATAATCAACAACCCTCTTTATGGCTCAAAAATGGAGTGTCTTGTCCATTAATGTCTGAAAGATAGCTCGTGCGAGCGAACTAACAAGTAGTCATTTAGGTTTGAATTCCTACCATCGATCCTTTTTTATTTAAAACATGATCTATGGCTATCCTTGACCATCATTCCTTGCTTTCATAGGTTTTTTTTTTAAATGATGACACCTTGGGAAGTTTCCATGTAGCCACCTACATGCTCATTAATCCCTTTTTAGCTTCATCGCTCATCATGATAATGTTTCAAGTTTAAACACATACTTTAGCAATGAGGAGAAAGCCTCTGATGGAAGGAATATTTGCCAACATATTCAATCATCTCCATCACTTGTCACTGAAGTATTTGTTGTACCCCAAAATTAAAATTTTTGCTACACTTAGACATTTTGAAGAAATGAGTAAAAGTCTTGTTAAATTTGTCAAAAAGGTCAAAATTTGGGTGTGTGTGTCTTACATGAGGGTAAGAAACTCAAAATTCCAAAGTCTGTCCCGAGTGCTGCTTAGAGCAACCTAATCTACAAAATAAGATCTTAGTTTTCATCCCTACTTTTAGGAAAATTGTTATTTTTAGAAATTTTTCTAAAAATAGTAACTTTGTGTTTCTTTCAAAGCGGGATCTTGGCAAAACTTTCTAAAAATAGAAATTTGGTCCATTAGGGTCCCAAACTGATTTTGATTGGCTCAAAATACTTCCATATCAGGCTGGTGTAGTCACAATCAAGAAAAGATCAGATTTTCCCTAGTGGGTCTATTCTCCTTTTTCGATTTTAGAAAGCATTTCTGGAGCTTCAAAAGTCATCAATGGGGGTCATTTAGTTGCCAGGCACTAGATCCAACATGCAAGCACTGAACAAAAGATGGGATGGCAAACATGCATGAAGAACGAAGAATGAAGGTGAAATCTATGAAAATTTGGCTAAGTTTGCTTGACATGGGTGCCCTAGGTGAAGAAGGGTGCCCATCTTTTTAGGGCATTAAATGATAAAATTAGTGTTTGAGCTCCCAATCAAAGTTGTTCAAAATCCTCCCAGCTCCATAGTGAATCTAACAGTACAATCAACAGAACATCTAGTCACCCAGAATTTGAGGTCAAATGAAGGAGTTTCAAACAGAAGACATAATGGAAATCGCGAAAATGTTTGAAAAGTTTCTAAGTTTGGGAACTTTGGGTGCCCCAGGTGCCTAGGGTCACCCATCTTTTTGAGAAGCCTAACTCACTAGTTAGAGTTTGTAGATGGGATCAATCTCTTCGGAATTTGGTTAGCTTCGCAATAGATATCTTTGTTAGGGCATCCGACTAGCTAATCTCCAGAAAATCTAGGTCAAAGTGGAAGGTACAGAATGATGGTTTGAATTTGAAGATGAAAATCAGAAGAAAATGGTTAAGTCTCGAGCAAATGGGTGCCCTAGAAGGAAATAGGTGCCCAAGATTTTGAGGGCTCAAATAGATGAATTTGCAAATGAAGCCCTAACATGACTTCTTTAGAGTTGATCAGGATTTCCAACAAGACCTTCTACACATTAAACGAAGTTGGCAGTCATTAGATGTAGTAGGATGAATGGAGGGTTTGATAAGAGTTGAAAACCAAAATTCAAAAGCAAAGGTGAAAATTGCAAAAAATTGGCCATGTCTGGTGAATTTGGGTGCCCCAGCTTGCCAGGGGTGCCCAAGCTTTTGAAGGCCCAAATTCAACTTTTTGACTGAAGTGTCTCTAGAAGACCCCTCTTGGAATCTCCTCAGCTTCACAACGAGCATAACCATCAGTCCATCTAACACCTAAAACTTTAGATTTCACAGGATCATTTATAGAAGAGAATTTGATAAAAAAAAAACAATAAAATATTCTAAGTTTGGTCCAAGTAGGCGCCCCTGGGGAGAAAGGGCACCCAAGGTTTTGAGGTCTAAGATGATAGAATTTGCAGACACAACGTCTAAGATCACCTCTTCAAATTCAATCAAGGTATCAATGCAACTTCAGCAGGACAATCAGTCGGTAGCTCAGACAAAATTTCATCAAAAGATCAAAGGGAAATGAAGAACTTGAAAATCATGCAAAAATGGCTAACACTGTGAAAGCTCGGAGCCCTTGCAGGAAATAGGCTCCCATGAATTTGAAGGTCAAAACAAAGTTTTACAGCTGACCTCAAGGGGGCCTTCAGAATCAGTCAAACTCTTGCTGATGAATCATCCGACTCGCTCATCGAGGATCAATCTGGAAGCCAGAGATCAAGGTGAAAGTAGGGCTTCAAAATTGAGAAAATTTGAAAATTTCCAAAAAATGGACTCTGGAGCAAGTTGGCGCCCCTAGCCAAGAAGGGCACCCAACTTGTCATGCCTTAGCCAAAATTTTCAAGATTTCAAAATTGCAAGATGAAGAGAATGTCCAAGTTCATCAAACCAGTTGATTTTAGGGTTTTGAAGATTAAAACAAAAGAAAGCAAACCTATTTCAAACCCTAAAGTCTATTTAACACCACTCTTTCATGCAATTCTCATCATTTTTGTAGGTGGCATCCCAAGGAGAAGAGTGGAGCAACAAGTTTGAAGAAATTTTCCAAGATTCAAGAACTCAAGTTTGTTGATTCTTCATCAAATTTTAGACCGATTAGCATAAGACCTTTTGCTTTTCATGCCTTTTCCATCTAGAGATCAAATTTTTCAAAGGAGAAGGTCAAGATTTTTCAAATTTCAACCTTTTGGATCTCCTCAACTCGTTCTTCTAAAGAATTTTTCAAGAAATTCATCAAGTTGTAGCAGCTACTTTTTCTTTGCATGTCAATGAAATCTTTGGTGTTTTCAAAATTTCATCATCTGGGTCCTCTCAAAACAGTCTTATGAAGAAAACCCATATCACAATTATTTTCAAAAAAATTCCAAATTCTAGGGTTGGCTGCTTTTTCGATCAGCCCTCAGTGTTTTTCAAATTTGATGAACTCGGTCCATTTCTAATTGCATTCTGAACAAAACCCAGGTGCCAAATTTTTTGGTGAAAATTTGAAGAAATTAGGGTTTGCTACCTTTTTAGATCTAAATTCAAATTTTCAAGAGAAATGGGCTATCTGGGATTTTTTGCGAATTCTAAAGCCAAAACCCATATCTTAGAAAAAATTCCAAAAAGTTGTCCCGTTAGAGGAAGAAAAACCAGCATTCTAAAAATAGTAAGTTGTTCAAAACTTGTTTGAACCTAGGCGAGTTTACAGTCATTCTTCAAGGTTTTCCGAATGGAGTACACTCCCAATGATTTCAAGATCAAATCAGCTCTCTACCATGATTTCATCAAAACAGCTGAGACAGACTTGCATCACAACAAGTTGGTGTTTGATCTACGTGCTTTGGAGAGCGTAGACAACACTTCAATCAGAAACTTGGGACACTCTAGACTCCTCGCAGCAGCGTCTATTCCTATTTTGGTTCAGAGTCTCGAGTTTGTAATTGCTTGCATCAAGCATTACAATCCGGCTACAAGGGAGATTCAGTCAATTGATGGTAGATTGATCTACAGTTTGAAACATGATGTGATCGAGAGATGTTTTTCCATTCCTCCTTGGCCTGAAAGTGTCACTATCTCTAAGAGTGAATGTGAAAGGATGTGGGAAATGCATAAGGACAAGTACAGTAAGAAGATTGC